>WNWK01018823.1:0-39081 GCA_009830355.1 Cherax destructor | reverse complement strand
CATGATTTGTCTTGGCACGGGCCTCCCTCCCTTTCCCCCAGTGAATTTTGGCAAAGTATAGTTGAAAATGCAACTCGGGAACTCATTTGTGATGGCAGTGTGGCATGATGCCACTTCCACTGCCATCAAGATTGAAAGGATGCACGAATGGTGTATGTTCAGTCCACTTCCATTCACGATCAGATGGTGCAGGGTGGACCTGTGGCATGGGATGTGGGAGCAGGAGGGACGGGAGTGGGGCCAGCACATGATTGAGAGGGTGCCTCGGGTCCTTTGTTGTCCACACACCGCGCCACGAGGTCAGGCACCATGCCCCCCACCACCTCTTCCTCCATCCCAGCATACTCTCCTTCATTATCACTTTACTATCAGTGGCGGGGGTTTTTGGATCGTAACTGCCAGCCCCTTGCCTCTGACTGCATATGGCACACTGCCTGAACATAGGTAATGACGCCCATAATAGTTTCATGGGAAATAATGATAATCACTGTCGCACGAATCGTCTATGGGCATAAAATCGATTTCATCATCGTCACTATATCACCTTCACTATCGTTACTATCATAACACATGGAAAATGCTAATTTCCTCTTCGGAGCTGCCTTTGGGTAGTAACACTAGAAACCCCAGAGGTGCTGGGCTGAGGGTCTGGGGCCCACACTGGCCACACCAGATGTGCTGGGCTGAGGGTCGGGGTATGGCCACACTGTCCACACTGGCCACCCCAGAGGTGATGGGCTGAGGGTCATCTGGGTTGTCATCAATAGTTTCACTAATTCCTTGATTATTAGTGGCTATATCACTGTCAAATCCACTAAGCTCGCGTTCTCTATCACTTTCCGAGAATAGTAGAGTGTTAATACGACGAGGCGTGAGTGAATCACGGGGGTGTGCCATGATGTTGACCCAAGATGGAGCTGAAACTAACTGGGGCTACCATGCGGTACCCTAATGTCCCCGATTTTTTTCATACTGCGCACACTGAGGGCGCAAACCCATTCTCTCATGTCTAGGCGACTCAGGCCTATTGCACTAAATTTGAACGAATGTAAAATAAAACGTAGATATACGTTCGGTCACTTTCGCGAGTGAACGTATATCTACGTGTGGACAGTTTAAGGGTTAATGTTTTTGTCTATGCAGAAGCTTAATTTTATTAAAATATATTATTTTTTATATATTTTTGGATTTCTGGAATGGATTAATTGTATTTCCATTATTTCTTATGGGAAAAATTAAATCGCCTTTCGAACATTTCACGTTAAGAACAAGCTCCTGGAACGGATTAAATTTGAATAGCGAGGGTCCACTGTATTTTACATTAATATAGACATTTTCATTAATTCGTCTATGATATTTTCTTCAAAATTATTTAAAAAACACGTTACATAGCATATAAACATGATACATACACCCACAGAATAAAAACTGACAAATATGAGATTTGTTTACCAAGCGACTTTGTAGAAGTGTCAGAAGAATTACGATTCTCTAGTCAAACACTGAGGGATAACTGTAGAAAAATATTCCTTTCATATGCCTTCACTCTATATATAGTTATTCACGACCCTTGTGGGTTTAGCGCTTCTTTTTTATTATGATAATAATAATAATAATAATAATAATAATATCAACAACTTGTACACAATGTAAGAGTACAGTGGACCCCCGGTGTTCGTCCTGCTCCAAACTCACCCTTTTATGTAAGTGTATTTTTTTAAATGCTTTTGTAAGTGTATTTTTGGGGGTCTAAAAGGACTAGTCTACTTTACATTATTCCTTATGGGAATAAATTCGTTTGGTAATGGCACTTGAACAGCATTCTGGAACGAAAAAATCACGAAAACCGGGAGTCCACTGTATTTGTATTGTGAGGTAATTATTATTATAATAAAAAAATTATTTTGAGGTAAAAGTTTCACAAACTCTTACAAACGTATGTGATTAAACTAAAAGTGGACACGTATTAATCGCATTCATTTCGCCTGACCGAGTGATCGCCTACTACCTGTTCAGTTTGTTTTTTTACCTTGTTTGAACTCCGTATCTCGTTCTCTCTCTTGTTTAAACTTTCGTTAACTAGTTGGCTCTCATTGACTATGGCGACTAAGCTTAGTTGTGATAAAAAGAGGAGTCGTAAGCCTCTTACTTTATGTGCCAAGTTAGAAATTATTTAACTCAGTGAACTGACTTTTTTGGGTTATCCTAGGTTCTCTACAAATTCTGTTATGTATGATAATCTATGTAACTGTATTTTGTGTATACTACAGTGGACCCTCGACTAACCAAATTAATCCATTCCAGGAGCTAGTTCTCAACACGAAAAATTTGTAATTCGAAACCTTATTTCCCTATAAGAAATAATGTAAATACAATTATGTAATCTGTTTCCACCCAAAAATTTTCACCAAAAATTCATTTTATTAAAGAATAAATACTGTAGTTTTACATACAGAAAACAATGAGAAATAAATATAAAGCACTAATTATAATGGACAAATGAACAGTTAAATAAGTTTTACCTTTATTGAAGACTCTTGTTGGCATATGAGAGTTTGTTTGGAGAGAGGACAAAATAGTCCTTCAATATGACACTAATATAAACTCTACATGCAGCTTATTTATCCAGCACAATTCATCTAATATGACATAATAAACAATATTAATAACATAGAAACATGATATAAACTCTAGAATGAATAAAACATGTCATTACGAATCTGGAAGGACTGGTGGAGTGTGTGTTGGTGTTATTGTTGGGTATAAGGACTGGTGGAGTGTGCTGGTGTTGTTGTTGGGTATAAGGAGGAGATGGTGGCAGAGGACGGCGCTCTTCTCAGTGTCCCTATAATCTCAAACAACATTGTAGAAGTTAAGTTTTGTGTCGTCATTTTCTATCGATTATTCGCTTAACTTACTTAAGTAAATAAGTTTATTCAGGTATACACAAATCCAGTTATACATAGATTATCATACATAGCAGCATATGTGTAGAAAGCCTAGGATAACCCAAAAAAGTCAAGACAGAGTGACTTATTTCCATTGCTACACTTTATCACTGGCTGGTGCTATACCCTTTATCAACTTGTGAAGCTTCTTTGGACCCATGGTGACTTATTTCACAGTGACAATCACTTAACCAACAATAAACACAACAAAAGTATTGTGAATGTTTGAAAGAGCGCACTGGGTAATGTTCTCTCAAGTGTAAACAACGCTTGACTGGCGTCCTGTCTGCCTCACAGCGCTTGTGCGGGGCAGGCGGACAGGTCTGGTACGGTTCAATACATGAGTAAATTTTCGCTACACGAAAGCGAAAAAAACTTTTGTTACACAATTTTTTCGTTATATGGTACTTTCGTTAGTCGGGGTTCCACTGTACCTGAATAAACTTACTAACAAGGTATATGTTGATTGCTGAGATAGCCATCAAATACAGTTACATATAGCAGCATATGTGTAGAGAACCCAGGATAACCCAAGAGTGTCAGCTAACACTTGCTAGGAGCTAATGCTGCTGGGGATTGCAAGTTAAAACCTATGATAATTTATCACTCAGATAATCCTAGGGCCCTAAAGAACTATGCAAAAGGTAGCCTTCCTGTTTATTTTAAATCCAATTCGAAAGCTTGGATGACTACTGATCTTTTCATAAATTGGTTCACAGACTATTTTAAGCTTACAGTTGAGGCTTACTGCAAGGAAAAGAAAATTCCTCTTAATGTTTTACTTGTTTTAGACAATACCCTGCCACTCACCTCTCACACATCAATGTTAATATTTTAAGGTAAGTAATAAGTTTACTCTATGTGTATCTTACTTTTTATTATTTTTTTTAATGCCTAGTGCTATTGCTAACTTAATATAAGTTAGTGTAAGCTTGTTGTCTGGCATTTATATGAATTTAGAAGTGGAAAAAAATGGCGTTCTGCTTTTCGGCGATGTCTGCTTTAAGGCACTAGCCTGGAAACTAACCTGCCATATCCCTCAAATTTCAGACTCATATACAACAAATCTCCAAGAAAGTCTCAAAGACCGTGGGAATACTATCCAAGATACGGTACTATGTTCCACAACCAGCTCTCCTTACCCTATATCACTCACTCATTTACCCCTACCTCACCTATGGAATCTGCGCATGGGGCTCTACATCAATAACTCATCTCAGACCACTAATAACACAACAAAAGGCAGCAGTTAGAATGATAACAAATTCTCACTCCAGGCAACATACTCCACCAATATTCAAAAACCTAAACTTACTCACCATACAAGACATCAATACTTTTTACTGTGCCTATTACATACATAGAACACTCTATGCAAATATTAACCCACCACTCAAACTTCTCCTTACCAATTTTAACAGGACACATGACCATAACACTAGACACAGATCACTCCTCGATGTTCCCGTGTCCATCTAACACTATGTAAACTCAATGCATATAAAGGCACGAAAATTTGGAATTCATTACCTGTCATTGCAAGAAACCCTACCTGTACCCAATTCAACGAAAAAACATTCCACCAAAGCAATTGCTCAATATCAAACATTCCCAACAAGTAGAATAATCAAACGTAAAAACCGACTAATCAATTGAATGTAAACCTGTTATGAATATTACATACTTAGCTAATTATTTCCACAACACCTACTTTATAATGACCACGTAAACTAACTGCAATGCAATTAATTGTTCTAAATTGTATTTATTAACACATCGCATTCCCACCGCATGCAAAAGAAATTTTATCTCATCAATGTTGCAATGCTACAATTATCAACATTAACATTGACATGTATCAAACTGTAATCCTATAATCCAATCAACCCTTTACATAACCTTATGATAATTGCAACTTTTTACTAACTTATTTCATATAACTACATTATCAATGACCATAACTACTTTGACAATGTAACGTCTAGAATTGATATCAGTCCTAAGTACTCATTATTAGTTGATTGCCAATTAATGACATGTTCAACTTATCTTCAAACTTTATAACTTAGATATGCAACTTTACTTATTTTATAAATTATCAACCATAACTTTACCATGTAGTCTAGAATTGTAGTCTAAGAATGCAACACAGATATTAGGGCTTTATGTACATCTCATTAATAACTAAGTAATAACTATATACAGTGGTACCCCGACTTACGATATTTTTTCATTCCAGAATGCTGTTCAAGTGTCATTACCAAACGAATTTATCTCCATAAGAAATGATGTAAAATAGACTAGTCCTTTTAGACCCCCAAAATTACACTTACAAAAGCATTTAAAAAAATAAACTTACATAAAAGGGTGTGTTTGGGGACCATCGTAAGTCGGGGTACCACTGTAATTACTATGTATAACTATATCTACCATATATAATTGTACAATGTCTAAATAAAGTATTATTATTATTATTATTATTATTATTATATAAGTGGGGCCCTACTGTATATACACTCGTTGTATGCAACACAATAATCGCACAAACATTAGTATCATTATATTGTTTACAAAACTTGTTTACACAACTTGTTTACACCAACCAACAATAAAAAAAATTATTTATTACTATTGTTCTATAATATATATACACATATATAATGACTGGACACTTTCCATCAACTAATATTTAGCACTTCAAAGCTCCAAGTTGTGTATGTGTGTGTGGACATCTAAATTTGCTGAGTCAGGGTAAGGCAGCTGTCAAAATGACATATTATACCATTACTCACCACCCTCACTGCCTGTCAACCTGTAAACACAAATGGGGTAGCATGTCTTCTCCCCCACAACCTTCCTTCCTTTCCTTCCTACCTTCCTAGGTTCCTTTCTTCCTTCATTCCTTCCTTCCTTCCTTTCCTACTTATTTCCTTCCTTCCTTCCTCTCATCTCTTCCTTCCTGCCTTCCTTTCTTCCTCTCATCTCTTCCTTCCTGCCTTTCTTTCTTCCTTCATTCCTTCCTTCCTTTCTTACTTCTTTTGTTCCTTCCTTCCTCTCATCTCTTCCTTCATTCCTCTCATCTCTTCCTTCCTTCCTCTCATCTCTTCCTTCCTTCCTCTCATCTCTTTCCTTCTGTCCTTCCTCTCATCTCTTCCTTTCCTTTCTTAATTCCTTCCTTCCTTCCTTACTTCTTCTTTCCTTCCTTCCTCTCATTTCTTCTTTCCTTCCTTACTTTCTTTCTTTCTTTCTTCCTTCCTTCCTTCTGGTATCCTGGGCATTGCTTTCTGTCACAAACTCCTCAAAACCATGAAATTCATCTTCAGACACACTTTCATCTGTGTTAGAGCTATCACTGGGGAAGAGAAGAGTCCCAGATGCGCCAAGGAGTCAGATAATTCTTACCGCTAGGCATGTTGAACAAGGACTACTGAAATGGCGTTCCCACAATGCACCACTGACTGCCCGATTTTTTTTATACTGTGCACACTGACCACACAGACCCATTCTCTCACATGTGGGCCTACCAGCTTTCTCCTGCTTGATTTGAGGCCGCTAGAATTTATGCATCTTAATACATCCGAAACAGTGGCTCGTAACACATATATATATGACCGAAACAGTCAAAGGGTTAAATGAGCTCAAGAAACCACCTATTCACCTATCAGAACTACACAATTAAAAAAATTCCAATTTAAAAATAAGAGTCTAAAATAAACACTAGACATGTCCAGGCATTTAATGAACATTTTCTCTATTCATTAATCACATCCCCAGTCTCTCTTATATTACACTCGCCTTTCAATTTGAATTCATCACAAAAAAAATTGAAGATTTACCGTATTTCTCAGATAATAAAATATAACCAGGAATGATTAGTTATGGTTTCAAGTTACTTGCTCTCCTAAAACCAAGCAAAATCATTTATATTTCAGTAGAATATCTTCCATTCTATCAAATACCAAGAAACACTCAATAAAACCATAAAAAAAAAAATCCTAGAAAACACCTCAAATCCATTTTTTTTAACCCGTAAACGGTCCAAACGTATATATACGTTAGTACCGCTACTGCCCAAACGCATATTTACGTTTTATTTTTCCTGCCTCCAAATTTGGCACAATTGGCCTGAGATGCCTGGTCAATATAGAATGGGTCTTAGCCCTTGGTGTGCGCTGTATTAAAAAAATCTGGGACCACTTAGTACATTGTGGGAGCACCAGTTCAACTGAGCGCAAGCTAGAGCAAACAGCGCGGCAAACACATGGGATTCACTGATGTCATGTAGTATTAACTCTCCCATTTTAAGTGGAAAGTGATGTTGACCCCGAGTTTAGTGGCTCTGAGGTGGATATGGCCATAAGTGGTCGAGGAAATATCAAAAACCTTGATAATAATCCATGTGCAACATTTGTGCAACATCCTTTCAGAATATCTTACAACCTATGCCTGTATATCTCTGTCTCACAGGTACACAAATACAATTATACATAGTGTAAATTTCCTAGGATAACCCAAAAAATCCAAACAGTGCTATACTCTGCTTGTAGATATAATGTGTAAACATGACTGGCAAAGACGTATTTACACTTGCTCAGGAACCAGACGTGTTGGTTCAGGAGTGGATCTCTCTGAGACTGGAGAGCTAGTTGCTAGACGGACAGACAGATAGACAGAGAGCTTGACAGACAGGCAGATAGACAGAGAGCTTGACAGATAGACAGAGAGCTTGAGAGACAGACAGATAGACAGAGAGCTTGAGAGACAGACAGAGAGCTTGACAGACAGACAGACAGAGAGCTTGAGAGACAGAGCTTGACAGACAGACAGAGAGCTTGACAGACACAGATAGACAGAGAGCTTGGCAGATAGACAGAGAGCTTGACAGACACAGATAGACAGAGAGCTTGGCAGACAGACAGATATGGTTGTGTAACAGTGAAAACAGAGGGTGATGCTCATCAAATGTCACCTCTTATCTTATCACTGCACCCTTGCGTACGCTCATCAAATGTCACCAATTATCTTATCTTATCACTGTCAGCAGTGGACTGACTTGTCTTACATCATGCTTCAAGAGAACTTATTATTCTTATTCTTCTTCTTATTATTTTCATTATTCTTATTATTATTTCTAATATTATTATTATTATTATTATTATTATTATTATTATTATTATTATTATATACTCCACGTATCCAAAACATTGCTGGGACCTATAAATACTTTGTATATATTCCTAGACAATAGTAAATGACCAAGGCAGGTGGAAATGTCCACCTGTCAGTGAGTTTGTGACAATTTGAGTACAATTTCAGTACATAATATTAGTCTTAGAACAAAGAACTACTATAAATTGTAATTATCAGAACATAAAAAGTATATAAAATAATATAAAAACGAGAAAAAAAAGGTATATTGGCAATACTTCTGCAAGCGGCAGGACTCTATGTTGCCGTAAGGTGAGCATTCAGTGCCAACTTCTCGGCCTCATATTTCGGTAAGTACTGAGCCTAAAATTTTTTTTTTATGCTATAATACTTAGAAAAATGTGCTCTTTATTTCTGTAATTTTTTTTTTTTTTTTTTTCAAAATATTCAGGGCACTGGGGTAGTAGACGTATATATACATTTGGACCATTTAGGGGTTAAACCAAACACAAGGTTAGAGTTTTGCTTTTCCCATCATGCACCACATGGGGCAGGATATTATTTTTATACTGTGCAGAGACCCATTCTCTCATATCTAGGCCAAAATTTACCACTCACAGCTTATCTGAGGGAACTGTGTGCTCAAAATGTAGATCTAAGTGTGGGACCCTGGCATCAATAACCTAGATCTATGTGACAACCACTGAAAGGGGTAAGGCAATAGTGATCATTGGGATTTTCCAAGATTTTAATGAGTAGTAACAAACATGAAGAGCAGAAACAGGAGGTAGTTCTAAAGATTATAAAAGTCTGTAGGCATAAGCTATAGGGAAAGAGGGTGGGATTATTTTAATAAAAAGTTATGAATGCCATTAAGTACAGTACCTATTTACTGGTGGATGACTAGGAGCAGTAGATGTTTGAGACTTTTGCATACAACTTGCACTTACTGAACACCAACTGCAACATTGCATGATGTGGCAAAAAGGGTTAATCTACAAGATACAGTGGACCCCGAATTTCCGTTACCCTGAGTATCGGCTGACTTGTGTTTCGGTCGCTTTTTTCAGCCCAATTTTAGCCCAATTATTGGCCGTTTCCACGAGTTTCGGCCCGCATACCAGACCTATCTGCCTGCCCATGCTTGCGCACCTCCCTGCGCAGGCGTCGTGAGCCAGTCTAGCTTTGTTTATCCTTGAGTGAACATTACCCTGCGCACTCATCCAAATATTTCACAATAAATTCATTGTGTTTAGTGATTGTTTATTGATTGTGACTGTGAAATAAGCCACCATGGGCCCAAAGAAACTTCAGAGTGGCAGCCCTTTGGTAAAGAAAGTGACGAACACGATAGAATTGAAGAAAGAAATTGTAGCAAAGTACCAAAGTGGAGGAGGAAGAGAGAGGGGAGAATGTGCCTTCTTCAGTGATTCTACAATATGTACGATACTAAAGCAGCATGAGTCAATAAAGGCTATAGCACTAGCCAGCGATAAAGTGTAGCATTAACAGTGTAGCAAGTAAGTTAAGCGATTAAGCGATAGAAAAATGATGACAGGAAACTTAACTCCATTGTTGTTTGAGGTATATAGGGGCACTAAGACCAACGCTGCCCTCTGCCACCATCTCTTCCAAGGCAAGTGTAAATATTTCTTATTTATTAAGTGTAAATATTTCTTATTTATAAATTAAAGTGTAAATATTTCTTATTTATAAATTACGCACATTGTTTCAGTGTGAATAGTGGTGGTCTGCTGCCTCCACCACCAGCACTATATGTATGGCTTATGGTCAGTGGCCCTTATAAACCCAACAACAATAACACTACTGCTAGGCTGCTCATACATAATGACATATTTTATTCATTCTAGAGTATATATCATGTTTCTATGTTATTAATATTGTTTATTATGTCATATTAGATGAATTGTGATAGATATAAATAAGCCGCAGAGTTGATATTATGTATTGTTATATTGAAGAACTATCTTGTCCTGCCTCCAAACAAACTTTCCTGCCTCTCTCATATGCCAACAAGAGTCTTCAATAAAGGTAAAACTAATTTAAATGTTCATTTAGATGAATTGTGATAGATAAATAAGCCACAGAGTTAATATTAGTGTCATATTGAAGGGCTATCTTGTCCTGCCTCCAAACAAACTCTCCTGCCTCTCTCATATGCCAAGTCTTCAATAAAGGTAAAACTGATTTAAATGTTCATTTATCTATTAAAATTAGTGCTTTATATTTATTTCTCATTGTTTTCAGTATGTAAAAACTATAGTACTTATTCTTTAAAAAAATGAATTTTTTGTGAAAATTTTTTGGGTTGAACGGATTACAGTAATTGTATTTACATTATTTCTTATGGGAAATATTAGTTCGACTTTCAGTCAGTTTGAGTTGAGGCCTAGCTCCTGGAATAGATTACAGCCAAAACTCGGGGGTCCACTGTATTTATTTATACAGCATCATACCTGGAGTCTACCTGGAGAGAATTCAAGGGGTCAACGCCCCCGCGGCCCGGTCCGTGACCAGGCCTCATGTTGGACCAGAGCCTGATCAACCAGGCTCTTACTGCTGGCCGCACGCAGTCCAACGTACGAACCACAGCCCGGCTGGTCAGGTACCGACTTTAGGTGCCTATCCAGTGCCTGCTTGAAAACAGCCAGGGGTTTGTTGGTAATCTCCCTGATGTATGCTGTTAGGCAGTTGAACAATCTTGGGCCCCTGACACTTATTGTGTTGTCCCTCAACGTGCTAGTGGCACCCCTGCTCTTCATTGGGGGGATGTTACATCGCCTGCCGAGTCTTTTGCTTTCGTAGGGAGTGATTTTTGTGTGCAAGTTTGGTACTAAGCCCTCGAGAATTTTCCATGTGTATATAATAATGTATCTCTCCCGCCTGCGTTCTAGAGAGTACAGGTTTAGGAACTTCAAGCGTTCCCAGTAGTTGAGGTGGTTTATCGCACTTATGCGTGCGGTGAAGGTTCTCTGCACATTTTCAAGGTCAGCAATTTCACCCGCCTTGAAAGGTGCCGTTAGTGTGCAGCAATATTCTAGCCTAGATAGAACAAGCGATCTGTAAAGTGTCAACATGGGCTTGGCATCCCTGGTTTTGAAGGTTCTCATTATCCATCCTGTCATTTTTCGAGCAGATGCAATTGCTACTTTGTTATGGTCCTTGAAGGTGAGATCCTCTGACATGATCACTCCCAGGTCTTTGACATTAGTTTTTCGCTCTATTGTGTGGTTGGAATTAGTTTTGTACTCCGAAGAGATTTTAATTTCCGCACGTTTTCCGTATCTGAGTAATTTAAATTTCTCATCATTGAACTTCATATTGTTTTCTGCAGCCCATTTAAAGATTTGGTTTATGTCTGCTTGGAGTCTAGCCGTGTCTTCAACGGTGGACACTGTCATACAGATTCGGGTGTCATCTGCAAAGGAAGACACAGCACTGTGGCTTATATCCCTGTCAATATCTGATATGAGGATGAGGAATAGGATGGGAGCAAGTACTGTGCCTTGTGGAACAGAGCTTTTCACAGTAGCTGCCTCAGACTTTACTCTGTTGACTACTACTCTTTGTGTTCTACATGTTAGGAAATTATAGATAAATCTACCAACTTTTCCTGTTATTCCTTTATCACGCATTTTGTGTGCTATTACACCATGGTCACACTTGTCAAAGGCTTTTGCAAAATCTGTGTATATAACATCTGCATTCTATTCTGTTTATCTTCTAGAGCATCCAGGACCTTGTCGTAGTGGTCCAGTAGTTGGGACAGACAGGAGCGGCCTGCTCTAAACCCATGCTGTCCTGGGTTGTGCAATTGATGGTTATCAAGATGTGTGGCGATCTTGCTTCTTAGAACCCTTTCAAAGATTTTTATGATATGGGACGTTAGCACAATTGGTCTGTAGTTCTTTGCTATTGCTTTACTGCCCCCTTTGTGGAGCGGGGCTATGTCTGTTGTTTTTAGTAGCTGCGGGATGATCCCAGTGTCCATGCTTCCTCTCCATAAGATGTTAAAAGCATGTGATAGGGGCTTCTTGCAGTTCTTGATGAACACGGAGTTCCATGAGTCTGGGCCTGGAGCAGAGTGCATGGGCATGTCATTTATTGCCTTTTCGAAGTCATTTGGCGTCGTGGTAAAGTCAGAAAGGCATGCGTCTGTCAAATTCTGTGGCACTCTCATAAAAAATTCATTTAGGTTTCGATTTTCAGTCTGGTTAGTGGCTCACTAAAACTGAGTCATACTGGGACTTAAGTAACTCACTCATTTCCTTGCTGTCATCTGTGAGGACCCATCCCGTTTAAGTAGGCCCAATACTGGTTGTTTCTCGACTTGATTTTGCATAGGAAAAATACAGTGGTACCGTTCGATATTTTCATTCAGAATGCTGTTCAGTGCCATTACCAAACATTTATCTCCTTAAAAAAGTTGTAAAATAGACTAGTCCTTTAGACCCAATTACATTACAAAAGCATTTAAAAATAAACTTACATAAAAGGGTGAGTTTGGGGACCATGTAAACCGGGGTACCACTGTCTTTGGGTTTCTTTCAATTTCATTTATGGCTTTTGTTCTTCCCGTGTCTCTTGATTCCTGTAAGATTCCTTTAGTTTTTATTCAATGTTTGCTATTTCTCTGACTAGTGTCTCCCTACGTATTTCAGAGATATTGGCCTCCTGAGCCGCTCCGTTATTCTTTGAATTCGCCTGTATAGGAGCGCTCTCTCTTTCTAGTTTGCATCTTCTCCTCCTTTTCCTTAAGGGAATTTGCCTTGAGCAAACCTCGAGTACCACAGAGTTAATTTGTTCTAGACATAGGTTGGGATCCGTGATGCTTAGGCAATCTTCCCAGTTTATATCATTTAGGACTTGGTTAACTTGGTCCCACCTTATGTTTTTGTTATTGAAGTTGAATTTGGAGAAAGCTCCCTCGCGGCTGATCACATTTTGTTGATCTGGGGCTTCCCGCATGCATGTCTGGACCTCTATTATGTTGTGATCTGAGTATATTGTTTTTGATATGATGACATTTTGTACCAGATCATCATTGTTGGTGAAGATGAGGTCCAGCGTATTCTCTAATCTTGTGGGCTCCACTATTTGCTGGTTTAAGGTGAATTTGTTGCAGAGATTTCAAAGTTCATACATGTGTGAATTTTCATCTGAGCTGCCTCCTGGTGTTATCTCTGCTACCACATTGTTTGCAATGTTCCTCCATTTTAGGTGCCTGAGGTTGAAATCCCCCAGTAGCAAGATGTTGGGGGAAGGAGCTGGAAGATTTTCCAGACAGTGGTCAATTTTCAGAAGCTGTTCCTGGAATTGTTGGGACGTTGCATACGGGGGCTTGTAGACAACCACGATGACTAGGTTTTGATTCTCGACCTTTATTGCTAGTACTTCAACTACATCATTTGAGGCATTTAGTAGTTCTGAACATATAAGTGACTGTGATATACAGGCCAACCCCCCCTTTTTGCCTGTTCACTCTGTCACACCTGTATAGGTTGTAGCCCGGGATCCCTATTTCATTGTCCAAGTGATCTCTTATGTGGGTCTCTGTGAAAGCCGCAAACATAGCGTTTGACTCTGTAAGCAGTCCACGAATAAAAGGTACCTTGTTGTTTGTTGCTGGCTTTAGACCCTGTATATTAGCAAAGATGAATGTAGTTGGATTGGTGGTATTGGTGGTATGGGGATGGTCTTTTTTTCCTGGCTCTAATATCTGTTGTAATGGAGAGGAGGCCACTGACTGTGATTCCACTCCAGAAATGCTTTCAGTTGGTGTACAATTTCTGTCATTTCCTGCCAGCTTTTTTTCCTTCCTGGCACTAAAAAACCTCTCTCTCCAGAGTGGCTGTGGCTACCCAGATTTTGCCATGGTCTGGATGGTCTGTGTCGCCTCGTACCCTTTAGGTGGTATGCCTGGCAATATAAGTTATAGCACTGTCTTTCCTGAATTGATGTGTGGCACATTTCAGGGTGGAAAAACTTACAGGACGGGAGGTTGCATTTGCCTGTTTTCATATGGTCACGGCATTTTCTGGGGTGATCTACCGTGGATTGCTAGTTTGTACCACTGTTTTGTGTGTGTCCTTGTCTACACCTGTTTCCCCATCATTTATTTCACTAGAGCTACTGTCCCTCTTCAAGTCACCATCATTTATTTCTCCATTCTTAAATATATTGGGTATCATTTCAACATCTGTACCAGGGGCGGTAGCACCATCTGGCCCTGATTTTTTACTTTCCTAACTGTTATAGAAAGCCGTCATGTTTTTTATGAAGTCCGATTTGGTGTTGTCATCTTTTAATATCGATGTGATTTTATTCCACAGTTCAGTCTCATTTGGACATACCCAAAAACACTTCCCTTGTTTAATATCTCGGGTAGTAGAGTCTTGAATGCCTACACAAGGGGAGTGGCAGCATTTACCACAAAAGTTGCATGTAATCCATGCAGAGGAACGTTTGGTTGTTTGTTTGCATACTACACAGGGTTTCATGATTGATTTTTGTTGTTTGCTTTACTGTATATTCTACTAATAGGTTCCCTGAAGTGGTGATTCGTCTATTTGTATCGTATCTATTTTATTTGCATGTGTAAGTGGTTGGACAATCTTATCTCTTTAAGTTTTGTTATTGTTTGGGAAATTGATAAGGTCCCCTAAAACTCCGTCCGCTTATTTGTAAAATAATGTTTTGATTAGAAAAATGTATTTGTAAATCAGGGGCCCCAGAGAAACAATGGGAAAGTCACACCTCATTCACAATAAAAGTTACCTCCTAGCACCAGCATATTAAGCCTTTTACTTAATATAGTACTACCTTTATTAAGAGTAAGACGGAGAGCAGAATAGCAGATGAACAAGGTGGCTTTAGGAAAGGTAGGGGGGTGTGTAGACCAAGTGTTTGCAGTAAAGCATATAGGTGAACAGTATTTGGATAAGGGTAAAGAGGTTTTTGTGGCATTTATGGATTTAGAAAAGGCGTATGATAGGGTGGATATGGGGGCAATGTGGCAGATGTTGCAGGTGTATGGAATAGGAGGTAGGTTACTGAAAGCAGTGAAGAGCTTTTATGAGGATAGTGAGGCTCAGGTTAGAGTGTGTAGGAGAGAGGGAGATTATTTCTCGGTAAAAGTAGGCCTTAGACAGGGATGTGTGATGTCACCGTGGTTGTTCAATATATTTATAGATGGGGTTGTAAGAGAAGTGAATGCGAGGGTCTTGGCAAGAGGTGTGGGGTTAAAAGACAAAGAATCAAATACAAAGTGGGAGTTGTCACAGATGCTTTTTGCTGATGACACTGTGCTTTTGGGAGATTCTGAAGAGAAGTTGCAGAGGTTGGTGGATGAATTTGGTAAGGTATGTAAAAGAAGAAAATTGAAAGTGAATATAGGAAAGAGTAAGGTGATGAGGATAACAAAAAGATTAGGTGACGAAAGATTGGATATCAGATTGGAGGGTATAGTATGGAGGAGGTGAATGTATTCAGATATTTGGGAGTGGACATGTCAGCAGATGGGTCTATGAAGGATGAGGTGAATCATAGAATTGATGAGGGAAAAGGGTGAATGGTGCACTCCGAGTCTGTGGAGACAAAGAACTTTGTCCATGGAAGTTAAGAGGGAATGTATGAGAGTATAGTTATACCAACACTCTTATATGGGTGTGAAGCATGGGTGATGAATGTCGCAACGAGGAGAAGGTTGGAGGCAGTGGAGATGTCATGTCTGAGGTCAATGTGTGGTGTGAATATAATGCAGAAAATTCAGAGTTTGGAAATTAGGAGGAGGTGCGGGATTACCAAAACTATTATCCAGAGGGCTGAGGAGGGGTTGTTGAGGTGGTTTGGACATGTAGAGAGAATGGAACGAAACAGAATGACCTCGAGAGTGTATAAATCTGTAGTGGAGGGAAGGCGGGGTAGGGGTCGGCCTAGGAAAGGTTGGAGGGAGGGGGTAAAAGAGGTTTTGTGTGCGAGGGGCTTGGATTTCCAGCAAGCATTCATGTGTGTATTTGATAGGAGTGAATGGAGACAAATGGTTTTTAATACTTGACGTGCTGTTGGAGTGTGAGCAAAGTAACATTTATGAAGGGATTCAGGGAAACTGGCAGGCCGGACTTGAGTCCTGGAGATGGGAATTACAGTGTCTGCACTCTGAAGGAGGGGTGTTAATGTTGCAGTTTTATAACTGTAGTGTAAAGCACACCTCTGGCAAGACAGTGATGGAGTGAATGATGACAAAAGTTTTTCTTTTTTGGGCCACCCTGCCTTGGTGGGAATCGACCGATGTGTTAATAAAAAAAAAAATAGTACTACCTTCACCACTGCTCACTTTCGTACCTTGCACATACAACCCGAGAGGAGAAAGAAACTTAAGATGACGTTTTGGTCTGACTTGGACCAATACTAGACAGTGCGTGACTTAGACCATTACTAGACAGTGCGTGACTTAGACCATTACTAGACAGTGTGTGACTTCGACCATTACTAGACAGTGCATGACTTAGACCATTACTAGACAGTGTGTGACTTAGACCATTACTAGACAGTGCGTGACTAGTTAATGGTCCAATTTGGATGGAAATGTTGTCATAAGTTTCTTTCTCCTCTATGTGAGTTATTTGTGTATTGTTCCAGTCACAGTATTGTGCTTTTTTATTCTTTTTGTTTACCTTCTTTGTTATGAGCCACATCATCAAGGAGTTCAGGGGAGACAAAACAAAGGTCAAGTGTGCACCTGAAACATAACAGCTGAGAAAAGAGGTGAAATCTCTGGACCTCCAGAGTAAGGTTTGGTGAAGGCAGCCACACATACAGTAAGGTCTGGTGAAGACAGCCACACATACAATAAAGTCTGGTGAAGGCAGCCACACATACAGTAAGGTCTGGTGAAGGCAGCCACACATACAGTAAGGTCTGGTGACGGCAGCCACACATACAGTAAGGTCTGGTGAAGGCAGCCACACATGCAGTAAGGTCTGGTGAAGGCAGCCACACATGCAGTAAGGTCTGGTGAAGGCAGCCACACATAGAGTAAGGTCTGATGAAGGCAGCCACACATACAATAAGGTCTGGTGAAGGCAGCCACACATACAGTAAGGTCTGGTGAAGGCAGCCACACATACAATAAGGTCTGGTGAAGGCAGCCACACATACAATAAGGTCTGGTGAAGGCAGCCACACATACAGTAAGGTCTGGTGAAGGCAGCCACACATGCAGTAAGGTCTGGTGAAGGCAGCCACACATGCAGTAAGGTCCATGTAGGTGAAGGCAGCCACACATACAGTAAGGTCTGGTGAAGGCAGCCACACATACAGTAAGGTCTGGTGAAGGCAGCCACACATGCAGTAAGGTCTAGTGAAGGCAGCCACACATGCAGTAAGGTCTAGTGAAGGCAGCCACAATGATGGTAAGACAAGCAATGTTCTACGGCTGGAAAATTAAGTTTTGATGTGACTGAGACACAACATATTCCAAGTGGTCCACTTAGGCTCCCACATTAATGTATCTGCACAAAACCGCATGCAGTACAGTGGTTTACTTAACATATTATAATTTTATCTACTTACTTTAAGACCTATAGCCGTTATCCACTTTATAACTCGATCATTGGTCCAAACTAACACGTCTGCATTTTCTTCTTCACACGCCCGTCTCCGATCTTCCAGAGCCACCCGATCATAGTTGACTTTCTTTAACGCGGTGATGCCAAACTGAAGTGATGTTCTGAAACACGGAAATTATTAAAATTGAGTAAAATATGGTAAGAAAACCAATGCAAGAAGGCTTGTATAATTGAAGCAAGTGGAATGAGAAGTGAATCAAGTGGAGTGAGATGTGAAGCAAGTGGAGTGAGAAGTGAAGCAAGTGGAGTGAGAAGTGAAGCAAGTAGAGTGAGAAGTGAAGCAAGTGGAATGAGAAGTGAAGCAAGTGGAGTGAGAAATGAAGCAAGTGGAATGAGAAGTGAAGCAAGTAGAGTGAGAAGTGAAGCAAGTGGAGTGAGAAGTGAAGCAAGTGGAGTGAGAAGTGAAGCAAGTAGAGTGAGAAGTGAAGCAAGTGGAGTGAGAAGTGAAGCAAGTGGAGTGAGAAGTGAAGCAAGTGGAGTGAGAAGTGAAGCAAGTGGAGTGAGAAGTGAAACAAGTGGAGTGAGAAGGAAGCAAGTGAAGTGAGAAGTGAAGCAAGTGGAATGAGAAGTGAAGCAAGTGGAGTGAGAAGTGAAGCAAGTGAGTGAGAAGTGAAGCAAGTAGAGTGAGAAGTGAAGCAAGTAGAGGAGAAGTGAAGCAAGTGGAGTGAGAAGTGAAGCAAGTGGAGTGAGAAGTGAAGCAAGTGGAGTGAGAAGTGAAGCAAGTGGAGTGAGAAGTGAAGCAAGTGGAGTGAGAAGTGAAGCAAGTGGAGTGAGAAGTGAAACAAGTGGAGTGAGAAGTGAAGCAAGTAGAGTGAGAAGTGAAGCAAGTGGAATGAGAAGTGAAGCAAGTGGAGTGAGAAGTGAAGCAAGTGGAGTGAGAAGTGAAGCAAGTGAGTGAGAAGTGAAGCAAGTGGAGGAGAAGTGAAGCAAGTGGAGTGAGAAGTGAAGCAAGTGGAGTGAGAAGTGAAGCAAGTGGAGTGAGAAGTGAAGCAAGTGGAGTGAGAAGGAAGCAAGTAGAGTGAGAAGTGAACAAGTGGAGTGAGAAGTGAAGCAAGTGGAGGAGAAGTGAAGCAAGTGGAGTGAGAAGTGAAGCAAGTAGAGGAGAAGTGAAAGAGTGGAGAAGTGAAGCAAGTGGAGGAGAAGTGAAGCAGAAGTGAGAAGGGAGTGAGAAGTGAAGCAAGTGGAGTGAGAAAGTGAAGCAAGTGGAGTGAGAAGTGAAGCAAGTGGAATGAGAAGTGAAGCAAGTGGAGGAGAAGTGAAGCTGAATTACAGAAAATATCTACCTGGATGATGATTAATAAGCTTACTCTCAATACTGACAAGACCTATTTCATTCAGTTTGGAAACAGAGCTACAAATGTTCCACTTAACATAACGCTCAATGGTTCACCCATCACAAGACTCAGAGGGAAAATTCCTAGGAATCCACCTTGACAGTAGCCTTAAATTCCAAACACACATTCAACAAATTTCCAAGAAAATCTCAAAGACAGTAGGCATACTATCAAAAGATACGCTACTATGTGCCTCAATCAGCTCTCCTTGCACTGTATCATTCACTCATCTACCCATGTCTCACCTATGGAATTTGTGCATGGGGATCAACAACATTAAATCACCTTAGACCGCTCATAACCAAGCAAAAGGCTGCAGTCAGAACGATAACAAATTCCCACTTTAGACACTCTAGTCCACCAATATTCAAAAGTCTAAAACTACTCACCGCAAAGAACATTCACACTTATTCTTGTGCCTACTACATACATAGAACTCTACACTCTAATATAAACCTTCCGCTCAAAATTCTCCTCACCAAATTTAACATGACCCATGACCATAACACAAGACACAGATAACTTTGATATACCCCGTGTCCATATCACCCTGTGTAAAAATTCTATGCACATAAAGGGCCCCAAAATCTGGAATTCATTACCAGTAAATACTAAAATAACTTGGTCTGAACATCAATTTAAGACTTCTCAAAAACCACCTACTCACCCTAAACTAAATACTCATACTGTAAACTACTTTCAACAATGCTCAGTGTTATTTTCCTATAATATAATTTCAATATTTACTATTAATGAAACCATCCTATAAAACACTTGTCACAATGTAATATCCTCAGATTGTAATTTGAGTAAATTTATTAACTGTTATAAGCTAATGTTTTACTAAAACAAACTCAATCAATTTCTCTAGTATTAAGTAGTCTATAAGCCATTAGATTTAGTCTGCCCATAATGCCATGGCATGATAGTGGCTCTCTTTGCACTTCAGTTCATGATTGTAATTACAAAATCTTGATGTAAACTTGCAATGAAATAAAAATACAGTGGTACCTCGACTTACGAGCAGCTCCCAACTCGAACAATTATGTAAGGGTATTTCTGTAAGTGCTTTTGTAAGTGTAATTTTGGGGGTCTGAAATAGATTAATCTAATTTACATTATTCCTTATGGGAACAAATTTGTTTGGTATTGGCACTCAAACAGCCTTGTGAAACGAATTAAGCTCGTAACTCGAGGTACCACTGTAGTATTACAGTGGACCCCCGACTAACAAAAGGTTTAGATAACGAAAAAATCGCTTAACGAAAGCTTTTTTCGCTCTCGGATAGCGAAATGTATTAGACCTGTCTGCCTGCTTCGTGCCTGCGCAGGACGCAGGATGCCCGCCAGTGAAGCATTGTTTACCATTGAGAGAAGATTACCTAGCGTGCTCTTTCAAACATTCACAATACATTTGGTGTCTTTTTTGGTGGTATATAGTGATTGTCACTGTGAAATAAGTCACCATGGGTCCAAAGAAGCTTCCTATTGGCACCCCTGAGGTAAAGAGAGTGAGGAACACCATCGAACTGAAGAAGGAGATTGTTGAAAAATATGAGAGTGGCGTACATCTGAGTGATCTTGCCAGGATGTACTACAAGAAAAGTGCATCTACTATTGGCACTATCCTGGCAAAGAGAAATGAGATCAAGGAAGCTAATAATGTTGCAAAAGGGGTTGATATGTTAATGAAACAAAGATCGAAAACAGTGGATGAGGTTGAGAAGTTACTGATGGTGTGGATCAATGAAAAACAGATAGCGGGTGATAGTATTTCCATGGCGATTATTTGTGAAAAGGCAAGGAAGTTGTACACAGATCTTGTCAAGACAATGCCTGCAACCAGTGGTGAGGTGAGTGATTTTAAAGCCAGCAAAGGCTGGTTTGACAGGTTTAAGAAACGTAGTGGCATACACAATGTTGTGAGGGCATGGTGAGGCAGCCAGCTCAGACAAACGTGCAGCTGAAAAATTTGTGCAGGAATTCCAGGTTCGTAGACACTGAAAAATTCGAACCCCAACAAGTGTTTAATTGTGATGAAACAGGCCTGTTTTGGAAGAAAATGCCCAACAGGACCTTCATTACTCAGGAGGAAAAGGCACAGCCAATGCCAGTGGTGATTTTCAAGTTAAGCCTTTACTGGTGTATCACTCAGAAAATCCCAGAGCCTTCAAGAAACACAGTGTTGACAAGAATAAATTGTGTGTGCATTGGAAAGCTAACACCAAGGCATGGGTCACTACGGAGATTTTCAAGGAATGGTTGACTGGAGTGTTTGGCCCTAGTGTGAAGAAATACCTCCTGGAAAAGAAATTGGGACTCAAGTGCCTCCTGGTACTGGACAATGTTCCTGCTCATCCTCACAACTTGGAAGAGTTGTTGCCTGATGAGTTCAGTTTCATCAGAGTGAAGTTCTTGCCTCCTAACACCACTCCTCTCATCCAGCCCATGGACCAGCAGGTCATTGCAAACTTCAAGAAACTGTACACCAAAGCAGTGTTTCAGAAGTGCTTTAATATGACCAATGACTCTGAATTGACCCTAAGAGAGTTCTGGAAAGATCACTTCAATATCGTGCATTGCATAGGCCTTATAGGTAAGGCTTGGGAGGAAGTGACTTCCAGGACTTTGAACTCTGCTTGGAGACCACTGTGGCCGGATTGTGTTGAAAAGAGGGATTTTGAAGGATTTGAGGCTGACCTTGACCCTGACGACCCTGTGCCTGTTGTGGAAGATGTTGTGGAAGATACTGTGGCATTGGGGAACAGCCTGGGGTTGGAGGTGAGTGGTGAGGATGTGGAAGAGTTGGTGGAGGAGCACAGGATAGAGCTAACAACTGAAGAGCTGCAAGACCTTCATCTGGAACAGCAACAGACCACAGCTGAGGTTATTGCTTCACAGGAGGAGGGAGAGAGAGAGAAGGAGGTGCCTTCTTCAGAGATTAAGGAAATATGTTCAATGTGGAATAAAGTGCAGACATTTGTTGAAAGACACCACCCTGAGCAAGCTGAAATGAGCCTTCTGTGCAACAACTTCAGTGACAGAGCCATGTTGCACTTCAGGAAAGTATTAAAGAGTCGCCAGAAACAGAGGACTCTGGACAGTTATTTTTCTAAGAAGAGTTCTAGTGACTCTCAAGCTGGTCCTAGTGGCATTAAAAGACCAAGAAGGGAAGTAACCCCAGAGAGGGACTTGTTACCTGAAGTCCTTTTGGAGGGGGATTGCCCTTCCAAAAACTAAAACCCTGCCCCTGTCATCCACCTTATCTTCCAGATGCCTGCAAGTCTCTTCAATAAAGGTAAGTAAATGTTATTTATATTATATTTTGTGTGAATATTTTTTTGTGGAACGGATTAATTGTATTTACATTATTTCTTATGGGAAATAAGGGTTCGGATTACGAAAGGTTTGGGTTGAGAAATAGCTCCTGGAACGGATTAATTTCGTTAACCGGGGGTCCACTGTATTATTATTATTATTACCTGACTGTGTGTCACATTGCCTGACTGTGAGTCATATTACCTGACTGTGTGTCATATTACCTGACTGTGTGTCACATTACCTGTCTGTGTGTCACATTACCTGACTGTGTGTCATATTACCTGACAGTGCATCAATTTATTTAACTATGAATAAAGTTTTGTGTGTACACTGATTATTACATCTTCTCAGAGTTCTGGAGTCAAGAATAGTGACTTGTGAGCACCAGAACCTGTAGATCACCCGAATGGTGTTCAGTGATCACCTCTGATTTCCCCGCTGGTCCACTAAAATTCATTATGCTTTCATTATGATGTAAGAGTATGACATTATGTTTTCTTGTACAACATTCTTTGCATTGCATAGAATCATTGCCTGATATTCACCTCTGTAGCATCTGCCAGTCTATTTATATTGTATGTACAGTAAGGCCCCGCTTCACGGCGTTTCGCTTTACGGCGTTCCGCTAATACGGCAATTTCAAATTATGACCAAAACTCACTATACAGCTCCCCATCTTTCTAATATGGTAGAACCCACCTAGTTTGTTTACATTCTCTGTGAGCACATCTCTATTATGTCTGGAAACTTTAAAAAATTTCAAATGTTTTAAAGCTATTGCATATTTTATATGTACAGTAGGGCTCCACTTATATGGCAGGTTAGGTTCCAGGCTAGTGCCTTAAAGCAGACATCGCCGAAAAGCAGAACGCCATTTTTTTCCACTTGTAAATGCATATAAATGCCAGACAACAAGCTTACACTAACTTATATTAAGTTAGCAATAGCACTAGGCATTAAAACACAATAAAAAGTAAGATACACATAGAGTACACTTATTACTTACCTTAACCCTTTGGGGGTCGACAGGCCTTCTGGGGAAAGTGTTCCTGGGGTCGAAAAATATTCGGAAAAAAAAAAAATTATTTTTTCTTATGAAATGATAGATTTCGTTTTTCTGAATCTAAATAGCTAAACAAAATTTTTTTGCGATCAATACTTACGGAGATATGGAGGTTTCAAGTTGACCAAAATTGAACCGCTGACAGCAACATCGGTGACTTCCGGTTGGCCGGTAATAGTTTTTTTTTTTTTTGGGACTTTTTTCTTTTATTTTTTAATATTTTATTTTTTCAAGTAACTTTTATGTCCTGTGAGACCAATATAAACCATATTTTGTATATATACACTCCTTGTATACTACACAATAACTGCTGGCTGACTGGCTGACCAGCTGGCTGGCTGGCTGGCTGACCAGCTGGCTGGCTGGCTAGCTGACCAGCTGGCTGGCTGGCTAGCTGGCTGGCTGGCTGACCAGCTGGGTGACCAGCTGGCTGGCTGGCTAGCTGGCTGAACAGCTGGCTGGATGGATGGCCAGTCGACTGGCTGGCTTGCTGGCTGACCAGCTAGCCGGCTGGCTTGCTGACCAGTTGGCTGGCTGGCTGGCTAGCTGACCAGCTGGCTAGCTGACAAGCTGGCTGGCTGGCTAGCTGGCTGGCTGAACAGCTGTCTGGTGGATGGATGGCCAGCCGGCTGGCTGGCTTGCTGGCTGACCAGCTAGCCAGCTGGCTGGCTGGCTTACTGACCAGTTGGCTGGCTGGCTGAACAGCTGGTTGCATGGATGGTCAGCCGGCTGGCTGGCTGGCTGGCTGTGTGTCTATCTCACAGGAACACATAAATACAATTATACATAGTGTAAATTACCTAGGATACACGTGAGAATATAATAATAATAATAATAATAATAATAAATTATTATTAGTATTATTATTATTATTATTATTGAAGGAAGGTGTAAATGTCAGTCTTATCAGTAATCCAATTACAAATCTGACATTTGAAGAGGGGTGAGGGTCTTCTTATCTTGTTTATTATCTGCTAAACTAATTACTGTTGACATTTGATGCCTTCGCCTTCCTGCCTCAACCCCTGCCTCTCTCCCTCCCTGCCACTCTCCCTCCCTCCTTGCCTGCCTCCCTGCCAGCCACATAGGGGTTTGCCTCCACTTTTCAAGAGTGATGACATTTGACAAATGAGGAACACTGCCTTCGCCTGCCTGCCTCAACCCCTGCCTCCCTCCCTCCCTGCCACTATCCCTGCCTCCCTCCCTCCCACCCTCCCTGCCTGCCTCCCTGCCAGCCAGCCAGGGGTTAGCCTCATCTTTTCAAGAGTGATGACATTTGACAAATGAGGAACACTGCCTTCGCCTGCCTGCCTCAACCCCTGCCTCCCTCCCTCCCTGCCACTATCCCTGCCTCCCTATGCCTGCCTCCCTGCCTGCCTCCCTGCCAGCCAGCCAGGGGTTAGCCTCATCTTTTCAAGAGTGATGACATTTGACAAATGAGGAACACTGCCTTCGCCTGCCTGCCTCAACCCCTGCCTCCCTCCTCCCTGCCACTATCCCTGCCTCCCTCCCTCCCACCCTCCCTGCCTGCCTCCCTGCCAGCCAGCCAGGGGTTAGCCTCATCTTATCAAGAGTGATGACATTTGACAAATGCGGAACACTGCCTTTGCCTGCCTGCCTCAACCCCTGCCTCCCTCCCTCCCTGCCACTATCCCTGCCTGCCTCCCTGCCAGCCAGCCAGGGGTTAGCCTCGTCTTATCAAGAGTGATGACATTTGACAAATGAGGATACACTGCCTTCCCTTTATTTGTTTTCACTGTTTTATCTGTCTGTCTGTCTGTCTGTCTGTCTGTCTGAATTTTTTTTGGATTATCCTAGGTAATTTACACTATGTATTTATCCTCTGTAATTTACACTATGTATTTATCCTTGGTTATTTACTCTTATGTATTTATGTGTACCTGTGTGACAGAGCCAGCCAGCTGGTCAGCCTGCCAGCCAGCCAGCCAGCCTTCCCCCCACTGTCTTCCCCACTGCCTTCCCCACCCACCCCACTGTCTTCCCCACCCACCCCACTGTCTTCCCCACCCCCACTGTCATCCCCACCCACCCCACTGTCTTCCCCACCTTCCCATCCCCCACTGCCTTCCCCACTCCCCACTGTCTTCCCCACTTCACCCACTGTATTCCCCACCCACCCCACTGTCTTCCCCACTCCCCCCACTGCTTTCCCTACCACTCACACTGCGGGAGTGAGGTATTACTTACCACTTGGCTTGGTGACAAAGGTGCACTGAATTACCACTCCCACAATGCAATGTGGGTGGATAGATTTTTTTCCTACTGCGCACACTTATCACATAGACCCATTCTATCATATGTAGGCTTACCAGCTTTCTCCCCCTCGATTTGAAGCCGCTAGAATTTACGCGTACTAGTACGGCACCAACCCCTGCTTGTAAAACGTACTAGTACGGCACCGACCCCCAAAGGGTTAAAGTATTAACACTGATGTGTGAGAGGTGAGTGGCAGGGTACCTAAAACAAGTAAAACATTAAAAGGAATTTTCTTTTCCTTGCAGTAAGCCTCAACTGTAGGCTTAAAATAGTCTGTGAACCAATTTATGAAAAGATCAGTAGTCATCCAAGCTTTCGAATTTGATTTATAATAAACAGGGAGGCTACCTTTTGCATAGTTCTTTAGGGCTCTAGGATTCTCTGAGTGATAAATTATCATAAGTTTTAACTGCAATCCCCAGCAGCATAAGCTCCTAACAAGAGTGTTAGCTGACACTCTTGGGTTATCCTGGGTTCGCTGCTATATGTAACTGTATTTGATGGCTATCTCAGCAATCAACATATACAGTGGTCCCTCGGTTTTCGTGCATCTCCAAACTCGAACATTTATGTAAGTGTATTTTCGTAAGTGATGTTGCAAGTGTATTCTTGGGGGTCTGAAATAGACTAACCTATGTGACATTATTTCTTAAGGAAGTAAATTCGTTCGGTAATGGCACTTGAGCAGCATTCTGGAACGAATTTTCGGCGAAAACCGAGGGACCACTGTACAGTGGACCCTCGGTTTTCGTTGACCTCCAAACTCGAACAATTATGTAAGTGTATTTTTGTAAGTGCTTTTGCAAGTGTATTTTTGGGGGTCTGATATGACTAATCTAATTTACATTTGTCCTTATAGGAACAAATTCGTTCGGTAATGGCACTCAAACAGCATTCTGGAAAGAATTTTCAATGAAAACCGAGGGTCCACTGTACCTTGTTAGTAAGTTTATTCAGGTATATAAAAATACAGTTACATAGATTATCATACATAGAAGAATATGCATAGAGATCCTACGATAACCCAAAAAAGTCAGTTCACTCAGTTTAATCATTTCTAACTTGGCACTTAAAGTAAGAGGCTTACGACTCCTCTTTTTATCACAACTAAGCTTAGACACCATAGACAATGAGAGCCAACTAGTTAACGAAAGAGTAAATGACAGAGAGAGAACGAGATACGGAGTTCAGACAAGGTAAAAAAACAAACTGAACAGGTAGTGGATGATCACTCGGTCAGGCGAAATGAATGTTAATAGTTTGTGAAACTTTTACCTCAAAATAATTTTTTTTATTATACAGTGGTCCCTCGGTTTTCGGTCATCTCCAAACTTGCCCTTTTATGTAAGTGTATTTTCATAAGTGCTTTTGCAAGTGTATTTTTGGGGGCCTGAAATAGACTAACCTATGTGACATTATTTCTTAAGGAAGTAAATTCGTTCGGTAATGGCACTTGAGCAGAATTCTGGAAAGAATTTTCGGCAAAAACAGAGGGTCCACTGTACTACGTAATAATAATTACAGTGGACCCTTGAAAATCGTCTCCCATGAGAATCGGCGAATTTGAAAATCATCCTCTTTTTTTTCGGCAAAAAAATCGACTTGAAAATCGTCCGTTTCCTTGAAAAACGCCGGTCGTCTGAAATGCGTCCGCGTGGCCTCCCCGCTGCCTGGGCACATAAACACACTGAGCGTCAGTGTGCCATTGTTTACCAGCGAGTGACCACCACCTACGCATTCATACCATACATTTTGTCAATATTCCATTCGTTTTAATGCTTGCAACTGCTAAATAAGCTACCATGGGCCCAAAGAAAGCTCCTAGTGCCAGCCCTGTGGCAAAGAAAGAGAGAAACACAATAGAAGTTAAGAAAGAGATCATAGAAAAATATGAAAGTGGTGTACGTGTGGCGGAGCATTCCAGGATGTACTATGGGAAGGCCCATTCAACCATCACTTTCATCTTGTTGAAGAAAAGGAAATCAAGGAAGCTGATGTTGCAAAACGGGTGAATATGCTATTGAAAATGAGATCGCAAAGAATCGAAGAAGTTGAGAAGTTGTTGCTTTTGTGGATCAGACAAAAGAGTTAGCAGGAGATAGTGTTACACAGTCAATAATTTGCAAAAGGCAAGGCAGTTGCATGACGATCTCATAAAGAAAAGTCCTGGAACGAGTGCTGATGTTGATGAATTCAAGGCCAGCAAAGGCTGGTTTGAAAATTTCAAGAAGCGAAGAGGCATACACAATATTGTAAGGCATGGAGAGGCTGCAGGTTCTGACAAATGTGCGGCTGAAAAATTTGTGCATGAATTCAAGGGGTACATAGAGGATGAACAATTAAAACCCCAACAAGTTTTTAATTGTGACGAAACAGGCCTCTTTTAGAAGAAAATGCCAAAGAGGACCTACATCACGAAGGAGGAAAATGCACTGCCAGGACACAAGCCTATGAAAGACAGGCTAACTCTTATGTTGTGTGGTAATGCTAGTGGGGATTTCAAAGTGAAGCCTTTATTGGTGTATCACTCTGAAAATCCCAGAGTGTTCAAGAAAAACAGTGTTGCCAAGGCTAATTTGTGTGTGTTTTGGAAGGCTAACAGTAAGGCATGGGTCACCAGGGAAATTTTCCTTGATTGGTTCAATGAAGTGTTTGGCCCCAGTGTGAAGAAATACCTCCTGGAAAATAAATTGCCATTTAAGTGCCTCCTGGTAATGGACAATGCTCCTGGTCATCCTCCAGACAAGGAAGAGCAAATGGTGAAGGATTTTAAGTTCATCAAAGTGAAGTTCTTGCCCCCTAATACCACTCCTCTCCTCCAGCCCATGGACCAGCAGGTCATTTCAAACTTCAAAAAACTCTACACCAGAGCAATGTTTCAAAGGTGTTTTGACATAACCTCAGGCGGTACTTTGACCCTAAGAGAGTTCTGGAAAGATCACTTCAATATCGTGCATTGCATACACCTTATAGTTAAGGCTTGGCAGGAAGTGACTCCCAGGACAATGAACTCTGCTTGGAGACCACTGTGGCCAGATTGTGTTGAAAAGAGGGATTTTGAAGGGTTTGGGGATGACTCTGACAGCCCTATGCCAGTTGTGGAAAAAATTGTGGAATTGGGGACGTCCATGGGGATGGAGGTTAGTGGTGAGGATGTGGAAGAGTTGCTGGTGGACCATGATGAAGAACTAACCACTGAAGAGCTGCAAGACCTTCAACTGCAAGAACAACAGACCAAAGCTCCAGAAATTGCTTCAGAGGAAGAGGAAGGGAGAAGGAAAAAGTTGCTTTCTTCAGAGATTAAGGAGATGTGGACTAGGATGGAAAAATTTGTGGAGGAGCATCATCCTGACAAAGCTGTTGCAGGCCGTGTATGTGACATGTTCAATGACACTGTTTTGTCACATTTTAGGGACATTTTAAAGAACCGCCAGAAACAGACCTTTCTGGACAGTTATTTTGCAAGAAAGGAATCCAGCGACTCTCAACCTGGTCCTAGTGCCATTAAAAAACAAAGAAGGGAAGTAACCCCAGAAAAGGACTTGGTATCTGAAGTGTTCATGGAAGGGGATTCCCCTTCTAAACACTAGCAACACCTCCACCACCTTCTCCCCTCCTTCCTTCTTCCACACATCAACAACTCTTCAATAAAGGTAAGTGTCAATTTATTACTATTTTATACTATGTACAGTATATATCTCATTGTTTTGTGTGTAGATAAATGTACATTTAATGTGTAAAAAAAATTTTTGTTACATACTTTTGGGTGTCTGGAATGGATTAATTTGATTTACATTATTTCTTATGGTGAAAATAGATTTGAAAATCATCCATTTTGAAAATAGGCGGCCTCTCAGGAACAGATTAATCACGATTTTCAAGGGTCCACTGTACCTCACAATACAAATACTCTTACATTGTGTAAAAGTTGTACAAGTTAGTACAGAATAAACAAACAGCAACACTCCCATTCTCATGCAACACACTATTTTTAGAGTTAATGATAGTATTATTATTATTATCATCATAATAAAAAAGAAGCGCTAAACCCACAAGGGTCGTGAATAGCTATATATAGAGTGAAGGCATATGAAAGGAATATTTTTCTACAGTTATCCCTCAGTGTTTGACTAGAGAAAATGTAATTCTTCCGACACTCCTACTAAGTCGCTTGGTAAACAAATCTCATATTTGTCAATTTTTATTGTGGGTGTATGTATCATGTTTATATGCTATGTAACGTGTTTTTTAAATAATTTTGAAGAAAATATCATAGATGAATTAATGAAAATGTCTATATTATTGTAAAATAAGACATTTAATATGCCCAAGTGATTATTAATATTACGTAATGTTTTCCCTCCGCCCGGCAACACCATAGCATATGCTTTGTAACGTGTTTCTTATATAATTTTGAAGATAATATCATAGATGGATTAATGAAAATGTCTACATTAACGTAAAATAAAACATTTAATGTGCCCAAGAGTGATTATTATTAGTATTACGTAATGTTTTCCCTCCGCCCGGCAACCACACCTACATAGCATATAAACAGCATGTTTATATGCTATGTAACGTGTTTCTTATATAATTTTGAAGAAAATATCATAGATGGATTAATGAAAATCTCTATATTGACGTAAAATTGGACATTTAATGTGCCCAAGAGTGATTATTACATAATAGAGAGATGTGCTCACAGAAAATGTAAACAAACCGTGTGGCGCGAGCCGTATCTGAAAGACCTCTCGCCATATACAAAAGTTTTGGTCATAATTTGAACTCACCATATGAACAGAACTCCGAAAAGCGGGGCCCTACTGTACAGGTATCCCTCAACTTTCGCGTTTTCTACTTTCGCGGGCTTCACACATTCGCGAGTTCCCGGCCGCCAAATTCCCACCCACCAAATCATATTTAAGTTTCCCGCCACCCGAGCGTCCCTACTACCTTCCCTCCGACCTGGAAGCCAGCCCACCCACCACTCACTCACTGAGTGTTTTGTTTGTTCATTATTTGTTATTAAACTACAGTATAACATGTATGTAGTACTATATAGTACAATATTTTACAATGTTTTCATGCGTTTTATGATTGTTCATGGTTCAATAGGTTAAGGAAGCAGTAAGTAATGAATATACTAAATAAAGGTTATCTATCTATTACATTTATTCCAAATTGATATCAGAAACATGATAAATACCCTAGAACTGTAATAAAGATGCTGAAATGAATAATATATGCCATATTATATGAGGGGTAAGAGAGCAGGCACAGACCGCCACCATATATGAGATGTTTACATCAGGGTAAACATGCCTAAATCACTCTTGTCGTAAGAACAAATGCAAAAATAGCATTTATTGTTTTTATAATAATAATAATTTATAATAATTGATCTGGAACACTTTAAATGTCATCAGTATTTGGTAGCTGACATTTAGAGCACTCCACAGCAATTATTATTAATTCTTTCTTTCTTTCAACACGTCGGCTGTTTCCCACCGAAGCAGGGTGGCCCAAAAGAAAAAACGAAAGTTTCTCCTTTTACATTTAGTAATTTATTCAGGAGAAGGGGTTACTAGCCCCTTGCTCCAGGCATTTTAGGCACCTCTTACGACACGCATGGCTTACAGAGGAAGAATTCTGTTCCACTTCCCCATGGAGATAAGAGGAAATAAGAACAAGAACTAGTAAGAAAATAGAAGAAAACCCAGAGGGGTGTGTATATATATGCTTGTACATGAATGTGTAGTGTGACCTAAGTGTAAGTAGAAGTAGCAAGATGTACCTGAAATCTTGCATGTTTATGAGACAGAAAAAAGACTCCAGCAATCCTACCATCATGTAAAACAATTACAGGCTTTCGTTTTACACTCACTTGGCAGGACGGTATTATTATTATAATTTTCTTACAATATATTGTAGGGAAATAATAATATTTTTTTTTTATTAACACATCGGCCGATTCCCACCAAGGCAGGGTGGCCCGAAAAAGAAAAACTTTCATCATCATTCACTCCATCACTGTCTTGCCAGAGGGGTGCTTTACACTACAGTTATAAAACTGCAACATTAACACCCCTCCTTCAGAGTGCAGACACTGTACTTCCCATCTCCAGGACTCAAGTCCGGCCTGCCGGTTTCCCTGAATCCCTTCATAAATGTTACTTTGCTCACACTCCAACAGCACGTCAAGTATTAAAAACCATTTGTCTCCATTCACTCCTATCAAATACGCTCACACATGCTTGCTGGAAGTCCAAGCCCCTCGCACACAAAACTTCCTTTACCCCCTCCCTCCAACCTTTCCTAGGCCGACCCCTACCCCGCCTTCCCTCCACTACAAATTTATACACTCTCGAAGTTATTCTGCCTCGTTCCATTCTCTCTACATGTCCGAACCACCTCAACAACCCCTCCTCAGCTCTCTGGATAATAGTTTTGGTAATCCCGCACCTCCTCCTAATTTCCAAACTCCGAATTCTCTGCATTATATTCACACCACACATTGACCTCAGACATGACATCTCCACTGCCTCCAGCCTTCTCCTCGTTGCAACATTCATTACCCATGCTTCACACCCATATAAGAGTGTTGGTATAACTATACTCTCATACATTCTCATACACTTTGTCCATGGAAGCATGGACAAAGTTCTTTGTCTCCACAGACTCCGAAGTGCTCCACTCACCCTTTTTCCCTCATCAATTCTATGATTCACCTCATCCTTCATAGACCCATCTGCTGACATGTCCACTCCCAAATATCTGAATACATTCACCTCCTCCATACTTTCTCCCTCCAATCTGATATCCAGTCTTTCGTCACCTAATCTTTTTGTTATCCTCATCACCTTACTCTTTCCTATATTCACTTTCAATTTTCTTCTTTTACACACCCTACCAAATTCATCCACCAACCTCTGCAACTTCTCTTCAGAATCTCCCAAAAGCACAGTGTCATCAGCAAAAAGCTGGTGCTCTAAATGTCAGCTACCAAATACTGATAACATTTAAAGTGCTCCAGATCAATTATTATAAATTATTATTATTCTAAAAACAATAAATGCTATTTTTGCATTTGTTCTTACGACAAGAGTGATTTAGGCATGTTTACCCTGATGTAAACATCTCATATGGTGGCGGTCTGTGCCTGCTCTCTTACCCCTCATATAATATGGCATATATTATTCATTTCAGCATCTTTATTACAGTTCTAGGGTATTTATCATGTTTCTGATATCAATTTGGAATAAATGTAATAGATAGATAACCTTTTTTACTAATATTAGTGTAATTACACAACATTTTATTAGCACTAAGGCTAACATCCAACACACATGACGACTCACCAGACACTGAATGTTACTGCGCCTCTCCCTCCCTCCAATAGTGCCTCCCACTTCGTAACGATGATAGATGGTGAATTTAATGTATTTTTCTGTAAGCTTAACTCGTTGTATGTGTATTTTACTTTTTTATTGTTTTCTGTAATATATGAGTTATGCAAATTAAAATAAAGTTATGAAGTTGGAGTTTCATTTTTTGTTCTAATGTATACATATTTAATTCAACATTTGGCATCATTACAAAGTGGGCGGAGCTACAGCAGAGGGAGAAGAAGCAGTGTGTCAGTAACTTGATTCCCCATGACACTTCACAACACTATAAAATACGTATTGTATAATTATACTATTACAGGCCTCCCTCCACAGCCAGCTCATGTCAAAATAACATGTATATAGTACATTATTTTATGATGTTTATATGTGTTTTATGATTGTTCATGGTTCAATAGGTTAAGGAAGCAGTATTGTATTATATTTCCCTACAATATATTGGGGCACCAAACATTCGCGATTTTTCAACATTCACGAGGCTCTTGATCCCCTAACCCTCGTGAATGTTGAGGGATACCTGTACTCTGATAATTATACTTATGTGTACCTGTACCGAAATATACTTACACACTGTGCTGGTGTGCAGGTAATCATTAACCCTTTGGGGGTCGACAGGCCTTCTCAGAAACACGTTCTCAGGGTCGAAACATTTTTGGAAAAAAAAATAATAATTTTTTCTTATGAAATGATAGAGAATCCTTTTCCGATCATAACGACACCAAAAGTATGAAATTTGAATGAAAACTTACGGAATTATGCTCTCGTGAAGTTATCGGTCTCGATGATGTTTGAGCATCGGCGATTTCGCCCACTTTGAGCCCTATTTTTGGCCAATTCCAATGTTCCAGTCCACTAAAATCATAGCTATTTCACTAAAACTCCATTTCTTCTATCGATTGAGAGAAACCGCTTATTTACCAATTTCAACTACCCAAAATAGTGGTCAGAAAATGGCAATTTGGCAAATTTCACACAAATTTCAAAATAGGGTCCAGAATAAACAAGGCAGACATTCCTGGCACTAAAATAACATCTCTGTTCATTAGTCATGTCTCCAGGCCCCTCTTACATTACTTTTGCTTTCAATTTTGAATTTTTATTCTCACAAAAAATAGAAGATTTACTGTTATGTATACAACTGCATCATTGTAAAAATGGTATAAATAATATCAGCGCACTTGTGCAAGAATATTAGACTCGACAGTTGATGTGTATTGGACACTCCTACAAGATCAGGACCCACAAGTAACTGAATTCACAAACACTATGAGCAACTGCTTGCTGCTCCCGACAATAACAAAACCTACAAGAATTTCTGAGACCTGTGCCTCTCTATTAGACCATATCTGGACTAACACCATATCCCCATTAAAATCAGGCATAATCACAGACAATACCACAGACCACTACCCAACCTTTCTCATAACCAACCTCGGAAAATTACCACTAGAGACAACTAAAGTTTCCTTCAGACTACATAATGAGACAGCTATAAATAACTTCATAACAGCTATGACAAACACTGACTGGCAAACAGAAATAGACAACTTCACAGATACTGACTTATGTATTAATAATTTTCTTAAAAAGACCCAATACCTCTATAATAAGCATTGCCCTAAAAAACTAAACAAATCACAGCTAAAAGATTAAATAGTCCCTGGCTAACCCCCAGCATACTCAAATCCATTAATATAAAGCCCCTATATGAAAAACAGTACAGAATGGGTCAAATAAAAAGAGAACAAACAAAACGTTACTCATCAAACCTAACGAGTCTGATAAGAAGGTCAAAAAAATTGTACTATGAGAACAGATTACATAACTTAAAAGGTGATATAAAAATGACCTGGAAAACCCTATCTGAAATTCTAGGAACTAAAAAGATATCCACAAACAGAACAATCAAGCTAACAAAACCAGATGAACCCCTACTCCCACCTATTGAAACAGCAAACAAACTCAATGATTTCTTCTCCACCATAGGAAAAAAGCTGGCAAGCAAAATCCCAAGTTCAAACACTCCACCTAATGACTATCTCACTGGCACCTATCCGAACACACTATTCCTAGCCCCAACCAACCCAATAGAAGTTTCACTTATAATCAACACATTAAAAACAAAGCAGGGACTCTAAATAACTTACCACCTTTTATATACAAAAGCCTCTCAAGTTCTCTCACCAATTATTGCAACACTCTTTAACAAATCCATCGAATCTCTACCTTCCCATCAATACTCAAAATAGCGAGGGTCACCCCCATACATAAAGGAGGAGATCAAACAGACCTGAATAACTACAGGCCGATATCTAACTTACCCCTTCTCTCCAAAATCTTTGAAAATTAATTCATAGACAAATATATTCCTACCTCACCTCCAACAACGTACTCAACCACTGTCAATTTCGATTCAGGCCTAATAAAAATACAAATGATGCCATTATACACGTAGAAATAATTTACACCGCTCTTGAGAAAAAGAAATCCCAGTGGGAATCTTCTTTGATTTACTTAAAGCTTTTGATACAGTTGACCATGATCTGTTACACCTAAAATTATCACACTATGGTATAAGAGGGCACTCCTCAACTACCTAAAATCATACCTTAGCAACAGAAACCAATATGTGTACACAAATGGAACTAGCTCTACCTGCAAACTATTATAGTAGGTGTCCCACAGGAAGTGTTCTTGGCCCACTTCTCTTCCCATTTACATTAACGACCTACCAAATGCATCTCAACTACTCAAACCCATACTATTTGCAGATGACACACATACGTTATCTCGCACCCAAGCCCAGACATACTAGCCAACACTGTAAATACTGAATTGCAGAAAATATCTACCTGGATGATGACTAACAAACTTACTCTCAATATTGATAAAATCTATTTTATCCAGTTTGGGAACAGAGCTACAAACGTACCACTTAACATAATGATAAACGGGTCCCCTATCACAAAACTCACAGAGGGAAAATTCTTAGGAATCCATCTTGACAGTGGCCTCAAATTTCATACACATATACAACAAATTTCCAAGAAAGTCTCAAAGACCGTGGGAATACTATCCAAGATATGGTACTATGTTCCACAACCAGCTCTCCTTACCCTATATCACTCACTCATTTACCCCTACCTCACCTATGGAATCTGCGCATGGGGCTCTACATCAATAACTCATCTCAGACCACTAATAACACAACAAAAGGCAGCAGTTAGAATGATAACAAATTCACACTCCAGACAACATACTCCACCAATATTCAAAAACCTAAACTTACTCACCATACAAGACATTCATACTTTTTACTGTGCCTATTGCATACATTAACCCACCACTCAAACTTCTCCTTACCAATTTTAATAGGACACATGACCATAACACTAGACACAGATCACTCCTCGATGTTCCCCGTGTCCATCTAACACTATGTAAAAACTCAATGCATATAAAAGGCATGAAAATTTGGAATTCATTACCTGGCATTGCCAAAGAAAACCTGCCTGTACCCCAATTCAAAACGATGCTAAAAAACCACCTACTCACCCAAATCTAAATGCTCAATATCAAACATTCCCAACAAAGTAGAATAATCACTTAAATGTAAAAACCTGATTAATCACTTAAATGTAAAAACCTGTTATGAATAATACATACTAAGCTAACTGTTTCTATAACATTTACATTATAATGACCACGTAGACTGTAACTGCAATGCAATTAATTGTTTTCAATTGTTATCTCACTCAATTAGTTGCATTGCTACAATTAATAAATTATTATGTTCAACTTATATTCAAACTTTTTAACTTTGATACACAATTATACTTATTTTATAAATTATCAACCATAATTTTTTACCATGTAGTCTACTATTAACCCTTTACCGGGCAGGACCGTGTACAGACGGTCCTAAACACGTGTTTTTGCGCGTGTCATCCTACTCCCTCAGCCCATCTAGGTTCCCATTCTCTATATCTGACCAATCACAAGCCTTCTGTGAGTCGCTCCAGCTAAGTGAGACCGGCATCTGCTCGCTTCCCATTGGTTGAGAGACCAAAATGTAAACACTTCTCGCTTTACGTCACCCAGAGCCGAATTTTTGCTCTTGTTCCACTCATATACACTGTGATTATACTCTCTACAATGTCGGTAAGTACTAATTGTTGTGTCCAGTGTGTAAATGAATAGTTTAGGCATATTTTGAGATATATATCAGGAGTTAGATATGCATAATATGAGTGTACCATGCAATTGAAAAGTGCAACAAAAGAGGACGTGTACAGACGGTCCCTCTGCCAGGGCCACATTTTAAATTTCAGTAAATAAATATTTATATAAAAATTTCTAGTGCATATATGAATTCTGTAGTGGTCTGGGTGTACAGAACATTCTTATTGTCATTCCAGATCAATGAGAAATTGTTCTATTGTGAACCCTTCCAACAGAAGTTCAAATATCTCTGCATTTTGGTGGAAAGTGACTCAGATCCAGAACCAGATGACCTGTTGCCATCTCCAGTGCAGTACCAACGCAGAAAGGCCTGATGACAGTGTGAGGTTTGACCAAAATGATAGGTTTGATAAAATGCTAGGTCACTGGCCAGTGCAAGGCAGAATATTTACATGCAATTATTGCAGCAAAACGAAAATCATGTCACATCCTCATTTTTTGTGCCGTATGCAAGGTAAATCATGATCAAGAAGGAAAGAAATTGCTTCATAGCCTTTCATTGTAGCAATTAGTGATCAAGAATGATTGTTTTTCTCAGGAAATTCAGGAATATGGGACTTGAAAGTTTTATCCCTTTGCAATGTGTCCATGTTGCTCTTGTTCACTTTCATATTTTTTATACATACAAAATGTTTGGAAACAAGTTCCATTTGTGTTTTTGATATTGTCTATTAGTATAATAAAATAGAAAAATACTTATTTGGTGTTTTATTAACAATTGCAAATTTGCAACATTCAGAATTTGACACCCTTTAACGGTCAGGACCGTCTGTAGATGGTCCTTGAATATTGGCAATTGCGTGAAAAGTTTTTTTTAGAATTTCAATTATATGGGCTCATTATCCTTACATTGAGTTACTCTATCCACTCATTTGAAATACATTTTGAAATTATCATTTTCCAGGGAGTGCCCGGTAAAGGGTTAAATAGTCCTAAGAATGCCCGCAATGCACATCATATTAGGGGCTTTTGGCATGTACATCTCATTTATACCTATGTATTATGTCTACCTAACTATGTATCATTGTACCATGTCTAAATAAACTATTATTTGTTTACTCTTGAACATCGGCTAAAATCGAACATTTTCACTACTTTGAGCTTAATTTCAAGGTACAGTGGTACCCCGGTTTACGATGGTCCCCAAACTCACCCTTTTATGTAAGTTTATTTTTTTAAATGCTTTTGTAAGTGTAATTTTGGGGGTCTAAAAGGACTAGTCTATTTTACAACATTTCTTAAGGAGATAAATTCGTTTGGTAATGGCACTTGAACAGCATTCTGGAATGAAAAAATATCGTAAACCGGGGTACCACTGTACTTGTCATTATCAAACCACTCAAAATCATCTCTATTTCTGTAATATATCTTCCATTCTATCAAATGAGACCAAGAAAATGAGAATACATCAATAAATACCATATGAAAATAGACTGCAAAGTCGCTGTTTTAAACCAAAAAACGGTCGGAGTTTTTTTTTTCTCATTATGCAGTGTGTGCTGCAGGATTTTTTTATACTGCGCACACTGACCACACAGACCCATTCTTTTATATGTAGGCCTACCAGCCATTTCCCGCTTAATTTGAGGCCGCTAGAATTTACGCGTACTAGTACGGCACCAACCCCTGCTCGTAAAACGCACTAGTATGGCACCGACCCCGAAAGGGTTAAAATCACTAAGAGTGTCCTCT
>WNWK01018822.1:15000-39082 GCA_009830355.1 Cherax destructor | reverse complement strand
GGTACCTGGGTGTTAGTTGACTGGCGTGGGTCGCATCCTGGGACAAGACAATTGTATTTTTGGGGGTCTGAAACGGACTAATCTAATTACATCATTCCTTATGGGAATAAATTCATTTGGTAACAGCACTTGAACAGCATTCTAGAATGAGGGTGAGTTTTGGAATGTTCGAATAGCGAGGGTCCACTGTATGTCATTGATGTCGGCTAGGCCTGTATACCTTGTACGTGCACTTGTAGTAAATAAAGATATACTGTATTATTATTATTCCAGCCTAGACAGAACAAGCGATTTAAAGAAAATCATCATGGGCTTGGCATCCCAAGTTTTGAAGGTTCTCATTATCCATCCTATCATTTTCCTAGCAGATGTGGTAGATACATTGTTGTCATTTTTGAAAGTGAGATCCTCTGACATTATCACTCCCAGGTCCTTCACATTAGTTTTTCGCTCTGTTGTGTGATTGGAATTTGTTTTATACTCTGATGCACTTTTAATTTCCTCGAGTTTTCCATACCGGAGTAATTGAAATTTCTCTTCATTGAACTTCGTGTAGTTTTCCAAGGCCTATTTAAAGATTTGGTTGATGTTCGCTTAAAGTTTTGCAGTGTTTTTGATGGACAGTCATGCAAATTTGGGTGTCATCTGCAAAGGAAGACACTGTACTGTGGCTTACATCTCTTATCTATGTCAGATATGAGGATAAGGAACAGGATGGGGGGCTAGCACTGTGCCTTGTGGAAGAGAGCTTTTCACTGTGGCTGCCTCAGACTTTTCTCTGCTTACTATTACCCTTTGTGTTCTATTTAAGAAGATATAGATCCATCTACCAACTTTTCCTGGAGATATTTACAATTTGAAGGGGCATCTGATCTGTAGTATTGGCACACATTTGGCAAGACAGTGATGAAGTGAATGATGGTGAAAGTTTTTTTTGTGGGAGGGGGCCTAACTTGGTGGAAGACAGCCAATGTATTGAAAAACAATTTAAACTTGTATACCATTTAGCACATTTACACTGGTGTTGCTGTCAAGTAATTATTTTTTTGCCAACTTCAAAACATAAAATTGTTTTCTTTTGATTTCATTCTCCTTTTTGTAGTTTTTTAGAGAAATATTCTCTTAAACTAAGAAAAAATATTTTTATCAGTATTTTTGCTCACACACAGGAATTTTTAAATTTCTGGGTTAACATACTTGCCATCTCCCACCAGGGAAGAGTTAAAAAAAAAAAAAAAAAAAAACAGCATTTATTTCAATCTCTGTCTTGGCCGAGGTGTGTTGACAACACATTTCTGTTGACCCTCTTGAACTGTAACATTCCCACCCCCCTCTTTTAGAGTGCAGGCATTGTATTACCTAACTCTAGGACTATTCAACCTACTAGTTTTTCCTGAATTCCTTCATAAATGTTAACTTGCTCATAGGTATATTACTACAGTAGCACATCAAATTTCATAATCTTCTAGTCTCCAATCTAATATGCTCTTAATGCCTGCTGGATGTTCTACAACACTAGCCACAGACCATAACACTAGACACAGATCACTGTTTGATGTACCCCATCTCCATATCACACTGCAAAAACTCAATGCACATAAAGGACCCCAAAATTTGGAATTCATTACCAGTAAATACTAAAGTAACCCGGTCTGAACCTCAATTTTAGACTCTTCTCAAAAACCACATACTCACCCTAAACTAAAACTCAATACAGTGGTACCTCGGTTAACGATATTTTTTCATTCCAGAATGCTGTTCAAGTGCCATTACCAAACGAATTTATCCCCATTAGGGATAATGTAAAATAGACTAGTCCTTTTAGACCCCCCAAAAATACACTTACAAAAGCATTTAAAAAAATAAACTTATATAAAAGGGCGAGTTTGGGAACCATCGTTAACCGAGGTACCACTGTACTTAACTTTACCAAATAATATAATTTAATTATTTACTATTGATATAAACAACCTGCAAAATACTTTCAACTTGTCCCAATGTTATATCCCCAGAGTGTTAATTTGAGTAAACTTGCTGTCTGCTATAAATAAAAACAGATGTACAACTCAAACAAACTATTATCAATTTCTCTAGTAGTATTAAGTAGTCTGTAAGCCATTATATTTAGTCTGCTCATAATGCCATGGCATGATAGTGACTCTTTTTGCACTGCAAATCATTATTGTCTACCTGGAGAGAATTCCAGGGGTCAACGCCCCCGCAGCCCGGTCCGTGACCAGGCCGCCTGTTGGACCAGAGCCTGATCAACCAGGCTGTTACTGCTGGCCGCACGCAGTCCAACGTACGAACCACAGCCCGGCTGGTCAGGTACCGACTTTAGGTGCCTGTCCAGTGCCTGCTTGAAGACAGCCAGGGGTTTGTTGGCAATCCCCCTCATGTATGCTGGGAGGCAGTTGAACAATCTTGGGCCCCTGACACTTATTGTGTTGTCCCTCAACGTGCTAGTGGCACCCCTGCTCTTCATTGGGGGGATGTTACATCGCCTGCCGAGTCTTTTGCTTTCGTAGGGAGTGATTTTTGTGTGCAAGTTTGGTACTAAGCCCTCGAGAATTTTCCATGTGTATATAATAATGTATCTCTCCCGCCTGCGTTCTAGAGAGTACAGGTTTAGGAACTTCAAGCGTTCCCAGTAGTTGAGGTGGTTTATCGCACTTATGCGTGCGGTGAAGGTTCTATGCACATTTTGAAGGTCAGCAATTTCACCCGCCTTGAAAGGTGCCATTAGTGTACAGCAATATTCTAGCCTAGATAGAACAAGCGATCTGTAAAGTGTCAACATGGGCTTGGCATCCCTGGTTTTGAAGGTTCTCATTATCCATCCTGTCATTTTCCGAGCAGATGCAATTGCTACTTTGTTATGGTCCTTGAAGGTGAGATCCTCTGACATGATCACTCCCAGGTCTTTGACATTAGTTTTTCGCTCTATTGTGTGGTTGGAATTAGTTTTGTACTCCGAAGAGATTTTAATTTCTTCACGTTTTCCGTATCTGAGTAATTGAAATTTCTCATCATTGAACTTCATATTGTTTTCTGCAGCCCATTTAAAGATTTGGTTTATGTCTGCTTGGAGTCTAGCCGTGTCTTCAACGGTGGACACTGTCATACAGATTCGGGTGTCATCTGCAAAGGAAGACACAGCACTGTGGCTTATACGTATCCCTGTCAATATCTGATATGAGGAATAGGATGGGAGCAAGTACTGTGCCTTGTGGAACAGAGCTTTTCACAGTAGCTGCCTCAGACTTTACTCTGTTGACTACTACTCTTTGTGTTCTACATGTTAGGAAATTATAGATCCATCTACCAACTTTTCCTGTTATTCCTTTATCACGCATTTTGTGTGCTATTACACCATGGTCACACTTGTCAAAGGCTTTTGCAAAATCTGTGTATATAACATCTGCATTCTGTTTATCTTCTAGAGCATCCAGGACCTTGTCGTAGTGGTCCAGTAGTTGGGACAGACAGGAGCGGCCTGCTCTAAACCCATGCTGTCCTGGGTTGTGCAATTGATGGGTATCAAGATGGGTGGCGATCTTGCTTCTTAGAACCCTTTCAAAGATTTTTATGATATGGGACGCTAGCGCAATTGGTCTGTAGTTCTTTGCTATTGCTTTACTGCCCCCTTTGTGGAGCGGGGCTATGTCTGTTGTTTTTAGTAGCTGCGGGACGATCCCAGTGTCCATGCTTCCTCTCCATAAGATGTTAAAAGCATGTGATAGGGGCTTCTTGCAGTTCTTGATGAACACGGAGTTCCATGAGTCTGGGCCTGGAGCAGAGTGCATGGGCATGTCATTTATTGCCTTTTCGAAGTCATTTGGCGTCGTGGTGATGTCAGAAAGGCATGCGTCTGTCAAATTCTGTGGCACTCTCATAAAAAATTCATTTAGGTTTTCGATTTTCAGTCTGGTTAGTGGCTCGCTAAAAACTGAGTCATACTGGTACTTAAGTAACTCACTCATTTCCTTGCTGTCATCTGTGTAGGACCCATCCCGTTTAAGTAGGGGCCCAATACTGGTTGTTGTTCTCGACTTTGATTTTGCATAGGAAAAGAAATACTTTGGGTTTCTTTCAATTTCATTTATGGCTTTTTGTTCTTCCCGTGTCTCTTGATTCCTGTAAGATTCCTTTAGTTTTAATTCAATGCTTGCTATTTCTCTGACTAGTGTCTCCCTACGTATTTCAGAGATATTGGCCTCCTGTAGCCGCTCCGTTATTCTTTGCCTTCGCCTGTATAGGGAGCGCCTCTCTCTTTCTAGTTTGCATCTTCTCCTCCTTTTCCTTAAGGGAATTTGCCTTGAGCAAACCTCGAGTACCACAGAGTTAATTTGTTCTAGACATAGGTTGGGATCCGTGATGCTTAGGCAGTCATCCCAGTTTATATTATTTAGGACTTGGTTTACTTGGTCCCACCTTATGTTTTTGTTATTGAAGTTGAATTTGGAGAAAGCTCCCTCGCGGCTGATCACATTTTGTAATTATATAATCAATGTAAACTTGCAAGGAAATAAAATTTGAATTTGAATAAGAAACAGAATTGTCCTCAAGAATATTACTGCTAGGTTCTGTGCACTGCAGTTTTGATGGTAATTTCCAATTTTATACATTTTTTTTTTTCGAGTCTGCCGTCTCCCACTGAGGAAGGGTGACAGATAAAGAAAGAAAATCCCAAAAAAGAAAATACTTTCATCATTCAACACTTTCACCTCACTCGTACATAATCACTGTCTTTGCAGATGTGCTCAGATACGACAGTTTAGAATAGTCCCTCCAAACTGTCAATATTCCAGACCCCCTCCTTTAAAGTGTAGGCATTGTACTTCCATTTCCAGGACTCAAGTCTGACTAAATCTATAATAACTGGTTTCCCTGAATCCCTTCACTAAATATTACCCTGCTGACACTCAAACAGCTCGTCAGGTCCCAAAAACCATTCGTCTCCATTCATTCCTATCTAACACACTCACACACGCTTGCTGGAAGTCCAAACCCTCGCCCACAAAACCTCCTTTACCCCCTCCCTCCAACCTTTTCAAGGACGACCCCTACCCGTCCTTCCTTCCCCTACAGATTTATACGCTCTCTAAGTCATTCTACTTTGATCCATTCTCTCTAAATGACCAAACCACCTCAACAACCCCTCTTCAACCCTCTGACTAATACTTTTAGTAACTCCACACCTCCTCCTAATTTCCACACTCCAAATTCTCTGCATAATATTTACACCACACATTTCCCTTAGACAGGACATCTCCACTGCCTCCAGCTGCCTCCTCGCTGCAGCATTTACAACCCAAGCTTCACACCCATATAAGAGTGTTCGTACCACTATACTTTCATACATTCCCTTCTTTGCCTCCATAGATAACATTTTTTGTCTCCACAGATACCTAAATGCACCACTCACCTTTTTTCCTTCATCAATTCTATGGTTAACCTCATCCTTCATAAACCCATCCACTGACAAGTCAACTCCCATATATCTGAAAACATTCACTTCTTCCATACTCCCTCTCTCCAATGTGATATCCAATTTTTCTTTATGTAAATAGTTTGATGCCCTCATCACCTTACTCTTATCTATGTTCACTTTCAACTTTCTACCTTTACACACCCTCCCAAACTCGTCCACTAACCTTTGCAACTTTTCTTTAGAATCTCCCATAAGCACAATATCATCAGCAAAAAGTAACTGTGTTAACTCCCATTTTGTACTTGATTCGCCATAGTTTAATCCCACTCCTCTCCCCAACACCCTAGCATTTACTTCTTTTACAACCTAAACAACCATGGTGACATCACACATCCCTGTCTAAAACCTACTTTTACCGGGAAGTAATCTCCCTCTCTCCTACGCACCCTAGCCTGAGCCTCACTATCCTAGTAAAGTAAAGTAAATTTTATTTCATTGCAGATTACATAGGTATTGGTAGTTACAATGTAACTAGAGTGCAAGGAGAGCCACTGACATGCCATGGCATTAGGGGCAGCTTAATCTAGTAACTTAGACTATGTACTTAATATTAGAGAAATTTATTGAGTTTATTCTAATAATAATAATAATAATAATAATAATTTTTATTTCTATGCATGTTACAAGTGTACAATGTTATTGGTAGTTACAATTATAAAACTGTAATGCAAGGAGAGCCACTGGCATGCCATGGCATTAGGGGCAGTTTATTCTAGAGACTTATTCACTAAGTACTTAATGCTAAAGAAATTGATTGAGTTTATTCTAGTTCTGTATTATTTAAATTATAATATGGTTATACATACTATTAAAAGACAATACAAGAGAAATTGGTTGAGTTTAATCTAGTTGTATAATATATTTCAAGTTACAGTATGTTGATGCTATACTAGTATAATAACAATACTAGAAATTTTTTTTTTTTTTTTAGAGTTTCTTCTAGATATATATTTTATTTCAAATTAAGAAAATGATGATACTATAAGATTTTAAATGACAATATGATATGAAATTGCAACAAGTGTTAAGGAGGATGAACATATCAAATTGAGATCATCTTAAGTAAAATAATATTGGGTTTGGAAGTTTGTTACAGTATGAGTATTTAGTATAGGGTGAGTAGGTGATTTTTGAGAAGAGTTGAATCGATTTTCCGACAAGGTTAACTTGATATTTACTGGTAATGAATTCCAGATTCTGGGGCCCTTTATGTGCATAGAATTTTTACATTGGTTAGTATGGACTCGGGGTATGTCAAATAGTGATCTGTGTCTTGTGTCATGTTCGTGGGACCTATTAAAGTTGTTGAGGAGAATTCTGAGCGCAGGGTTGATATTAGCATGTAGAGTTTTATGTATGTAGAAGGCACATGAGTAGGTATGAATATTTTTTATGGTGAGTAGTTTTAAGGTTCTGAATATAGGTGGAGTATGCTGTCTAGAGTGGGAATTTATCATCATCCTGACTGCAGCCTTTTGCTGGGTTATGAGTGGTCTAAGGTGATTTAATGTTGTTGAGCCCCATGCACAGATTCCATAGGTGAGATAAGGGTAGATAAGAGAATGATATAGTGCAATGAGAGCTGGTTGAGGCACATAATAGCGTATCTTAGATAATATACCTACTGTCCTTGAGATTTTCTTGGAAATTTGTTGTATGTGTGTTTGGAATTTAAGACTACTGTCAAGGTGGATTCCTAGGAATTTTCCCTCTGTGAGCCTTGTGATGGGTGAACCATTTAGCGTTATGTTAAGTGGAACATTTGCAGCTTTGTTTCCAAACTGAATGTAGTAGGTCTTGTCCATATTGAGAGTAAGCTTATTTGTCATCATCCATGCTGATATTTTCTGTAATTCGGCATTAACTGTGTTGGCTAGTACGACTGGATTTGGGTGAGAGAAGACATATGTTGTGTCATCTGCAAACAAAATGGGTTTGAGTAGTTGTGATGCATTCGGTAGGTCATTTATGTAAATGAGGAATAGGAGTGGCCCCAGGACACTACCTTGAGGGACACCGACTGTAATTTGTTGTGTGGAAGAGTTCTCTCCATTTGTGTTCACGTACTGACTTCTGTTGCTAAGGTACGACTTTAGGTAGTTGAGGGGGTGCCCCCTAATACCATAGTGTGCTAATTTTGTGAGCAATAAATCATGGTCGACTGTATCAAATGCTTTGCGTAGGTCTATGAAGATTCCCAGCGGAACCTCTTTCTTCTCAAGTGCGGTGTATATTAACTCTAACATGTGTGTTATAGCATCGTTTGTGCTCTAGTTAAAAATTGTTTTCAAATTACAATATGATGAAATTTTACTGTGTAAATTATTATATGATGATATTAGATTGTTACAGGTGTTTAGATTCTCGAATGGTAATATGGAATTGAGATTATCTTAAGGAAAATAACATTGAGCATTTTTTATATTAACTTATAATGTGAGTATTTAGTCTTGATGGAGTAGGGGGTAACATAATATAGTAACATATTATTAAAAATTGAGATTATCGTATAGGAAAGTAATAATGAGCATTTTTCAAAGTAGTTTATAGTATGATCATTTAGTTTTGGGTGAGTAGGTGGTTTTTGAGTTGAGTCTTAAATTGATTTTCAGACAAGATTATCTTAATATTTACTGGTAATGAATTCCAGATTCTGGGGCCCTTTATGTGCATAGAATTTTTACATAGGTTGATATGAACACTGGGTATATAAAAGTGATCTGTGTCTTGTGTTGTGGTCATGGGTCCTATTAAAGTTGGTGAGGAGAATTTTGAACGGAGGGTTTATATTAGAGTGTAAAGTTTTATATATGTAGTAGGCACAAGAGTAAGTATGAATGTTCTTTACGGTGAGTAGTTTTAGACTTTTGAATATTGGTGGAGTATGCTGTCTAGAGTGGGAATTTGTTATCATTCTGACTGCGGCCTTTTGTTGTTTTATGAGTGGTCTAATGTGATTTAATGTTGTTGATCCCCATGCACAGATTCCATAGGTGAGATACGGGTATATAAGTGAATGATATAGTGCAAGGAGAGCTGATTGTGGTACATAATAGCGTATCTTTGATAATATGCCTACTGTCTTCAAGATTTTCTTGGAAATTTGTTGTATGTGTGTTTGGAATTTAAGGCTACTGTCAAGGTGGATTCCTAGGAATTTTCCCTCTGTGAGTCTTGTGATGGGTGTACCATTAAGTCTTATGTTAAGTGGAACATTTGTGGCTTTGCTTCCAAACTATGAAGTAGGTCTTGTCATTATAGAGAGTAAGCTTGTTAGTCGTCATCCATGTTGATATTTTCTGTAATTCGGCATTAACAGTGTTGGCCAGTATAACTGGATTTGGGCTCTATACAGCATTTAGTAACTTACTACCTATTCCATACACTTGCAACATCTGCCATATTGCTCCCCTATCCACTCTATCATATGCTTTTTCTAAATCCATAAATGCAATGAAAACTTCCCTACCTTTATCTAAATATTGTTCATCTGCATCATCTGCATGTACTGTATAAATTTTCCTTAGATTTTTTTGGATTTTTTTTCAGGCAGCATTCCTGTTACCAGTGATCAACTATATTTTAGAAAACAACCTTAAACGACGTGAACACAATGGATGTGCACAACCTATTGGGCTGGTTTTGGGTCCAACAAGAGAATTGATATCACAAATATATGATGAAGCTCGTAAATTTTCGTATGGAACAGATGTGACTTGTGTGAGAATCTATGGTGGAACAGCTACAATTGTTCAGATTCGCCGATTAAAGGTTTGGAAAAAATTGTGTTGTATATGTATAAGGTAGCAAATCATAATGAACAGAATACTATTCTTTAGTGCAATTACAAGTGTCAGTCTGGTGCTACTTCATTTTATAATTGTATCTTAGTTAATATCTAGTTTTACTTTATCTCATTCTAGCTTAATACATAACCAATACCAAATTTTATTTTATAATTGTAGCTTAGTTAATATCTAGTTTTACTTTACCAATACCAAACTCATTGGTGCTACTTTATTTTGTAATTTAATCTTAGTAGTTTATATCTAATTTTTTATTTTCATTCTAGCTTAATACATAGTCAATACTAATTCCATTATGTTTATTTGTTACTATACTCTATTTGACCAATATGCATTAGCTATATACTTGTCCAAACATCCCCTTACTACAGATATCAGTACTAGAATTCACCACACTATACATGATATAATAAAATTACTATTTAACCTAAATGATGAATAATTACATCGACCCTGATCTAAACCTATATAATCTAACACCCAATCAAAATTTACTGGAAAGTAACTGCCTCTATTACACAGCATCACAAGCCAACACTGTCCTAAATACTGCTAAAAGTATAACAGTTCTTAACTACAACATCCGATCCTTAAGCAAACACTATGATGACCTCCTTGATTCCCTAAAGACAACCTTCACATGTATTGTTCTTACTAAAACCTGGCTTAAGCAGGATACAATAGATATCTACTCTCTACCAGGATACACAGCAATACACAACTGCAGACCACACCAAGTTGGGGGTGGTATTCCAATCTATTACTCTAATGAAATATCCTGTTGTGACACCACTTGCTATAGTGATGAATATGGAGAATATTTTTTTTTTCCAACAAGTCGGCCGTCTCCCACCGAGGCAGGGTGACCCAAAAAGAAAGAAAATCCCCAAAAAGAAAATACTTTCATCATCATTCAACACTTTCACCACACTTATACATAATCACTGTCTTTGCAGAGGAGCTCAGATACGACAGCTGAGAATAGTCCCTCCCAGCTGTCACTATCTCAGACCCCTCCTTTAAAGTGCAGGCATTGTACTTCCCATTTCCAGGACTCAAGTCCAACTAAATCAATTAACTGGTTTCCCTGAATCCCTTCACAAAATGTTACCCTGCTCACACTCCAACAGATCGTCATGTCCCAAAAACCATTCGTCTCCATTCACTCCTATCTAACACGCTCACACATGCTTGCTGGAAGTCCAAGCTCCTCGCCCACAAAACCTCCTTTACCCCCTCCCTCCAACCTTTTCTAGGACGACCCCTACCCCGCCTTCCTTCCCCTACAGATTTATATGCTCTCCAAGTCATTCTACTTTGATCCATTCTCTCTAAATGACCAAACCACCTCAACAACCCCTCTTCAGGCCTCTTGACAAATACTTTTAGTAACTCTACACCTTCTCCTAATTTCCACATTCCGAATTTTCTGCATAATATTTACACCACACATTGCCCTTAGACAGGACATCTCCACTGCCTCCAGCCTCCTCCTCGCTGCAGCATTTGCAACCCATGCTTCACACCCATATAAGAGTGTTGGTACCACTATACTTTCGTACATTCCCTTCTTTGCCTCCATGGATAACGTTTTTTGTCTCCACAGATACCTCACTGCACCACTCACCTTTTTTCCTTCATCAATTCTATGGTTAACCTCATCCTTCATAAACCCATCCGCTGACACGTCAACTCCCAAATATCTGAAAACATTTCCTTCTTCCATAATCCCTCTCTCCAATGTGATATCCAATTTTTCTTTATTTAAATCGTTTGATACCCTCATCACCTTACTCTTATCTATGTTCACTTTTAACTTTCTACCTTTACACACTCTCCCAAACTCGTCCACTAACCTTTGCAACTTTTCTTTAGAATCTCCCATAAGCACAGTATCATCAGCAAAAAGTAACTGTGTCAACTCCCATTTTGCATTTAATTCTCCATAATTTAATCCACCCCTCTCCCCAACACCCTAGCATTTACTTCTTTTACAACCCCATCTATAAATATATTAAACAACCATGGTGACATTACACATCCCTGTCTAAGACCTACTTTTACCGGGAAGTAATCTCCCTCTCTCCTACACACCCTAACCTGAGCCTCACTATCCTCATAAAAACTCTTTACAGCCTTCAGTAACTTACTACCTATTCCATACACTTGCAACATTTGCCACATTGCTTCCCTATCCACTCTATCATATGCCTTTTCTAAATCCATAAATGCAATAAAAACTTCTCTACCTTTATCTAAATACTGTTCACATATATGCTTCACTGTAAACACTTGATCTACACATCCCCTACCCACTCTAAAGCCTCCTTGCTCATCTGCAATCCTACTCTCTGTCTTACCTCTAATTCTTTCAATAATAACCCTGCCATACACTTTACCTGGTATACTCAGTAAACTTCTTCTTTCGACACGTCGGCCGTTTCCCACCGAGGCAGGGTGGCCCAAAAGGAAAAACGAAAGTTTCTCCTTTTACATTTAGTAATATATACAGGAGAAGGGGTTACTAGCCCCTTGCTCCCAACTCAGTAAACTTATTCCCCTATAATTTTTACACTCTCTTTTATCCCCCTTACCTTTATATAAAGGAACTATACATGCTCTCTGCCAATCCCTAGGTACCTTCCCCTCTTTCATACATTTATTAAACAAAAATACCAACCACTCCAGCACTATATCTCCCCCTGCTTTTAACATTTCTGTCATGATCCCGTCAGTTCCAGCTGCTTTACCCCCTTTCATTCTACGTAATGCCTCACGCACCTCCTCCACACTCACATCCTGCTCTTCTTCACTCCTAAACGATGTTGTACCTCCCTGGCCAGTAAATGAAATTACCGCCTCCCTTTTTTCATCGACATTTAAAAGTTCCTCAAAATATTCCCGCCATCTACCTAATACCTCCAGCTCCCCATCTACTAACTCCCCTACTCTGTTTTTAACTGACAAATCCATTCGTTCCCTAGGCTTTCTTACCTTGTTTATCTCCAAAAAAATTTCTTGTTTTCAGCCAAATTTCTTGACAGAGCCTCTCCCATTCTTTCATCCGCTCTTCTTTTGCACTCTCTCACCACTCTCTTCACCTTTCTTTTACTCTCCATATACTCTGCTCTTCTATTAACACTTCTGTTTTGTAAAAACCTCTCATAAGCTACCTTTTTCTCTTTTATCACACCCTTTACTTCTTCATTCCACCACTCACCTCTCTTTCTTCCTGCACCCACCCTCCTATAGCCACAAACTTCTGCCCCACATTCTAATACTGCATTTTTAAAACTATCCCAACTCTCTTCAACCCCCCCACTACTCATACTTGCACTAGCCCACCTTTCTGCTAATAGTTGCTTATATCTCACCCTAACTTCCTCCTCCCTTAGTTTATACACTTTTACCTCTCTCTTACTTGCTGTTGCCATTTTCTTTTTGTCCCATCTACCTTTTACTCTAACTGTTGCTACAACTAAATAATGATTCGATATATCCGTTGCCTCTCTATAAACATGTACATCCTGAAGCCTGCCCATCAACTTTTTATCCACCAATACATAATCTAACAAACTACTTTCATTACGTGCTATATCATACCTTGTATACTTATTTATCCTCTTTTTCATAAAATATGTATTACTTATTACCAAACCACTTTCTACACATAGCTCAATTAACGGTTCCCCATTTACATTTACCCCTGGCACCCCAAATTTACCTACTACTCCCTCCACAACATTTTTACCCACTTTAGCATTTAGATCCCCAACCACAAGTACTCTCTAACTTGGTTCAAAACTCCCCATGCACTCACTCAACATTTCCCAAAATCTCTCTCTCTCTCTCTCTCTCTCCTCTACACTTCCCTTCTCCAGGTGCATAAACACTTACTATAACCACTTTTCACATCCAACCTTTATTTTACTCCACATAATCCTTGAATTTATACATTTATATTCCCTTTTTACCTGCCATAATTGATTATTCAACATTATTGCCACTCCTTCTTTAGCTCTAATTCTATTTGAAACTCCTGACCTAATCCCATTAATTTCCCCCCACTGAAACTCTCCTACCCCCTTCATCTTTGTTTCACTTAAAGCCAGGACATCCAGCTTCTTTTCATTCATAACATCCATAATCATCTCTTATCATTCGCACAACATCCACGCACATTCAGACATCCCACTTTGACGGTTTTCTTCTTTTTCTTTTTAGTAAATCTGTACCGGAAAAGGGGTTACTAGCCCATTGTTCCCGGCATTTTAGTTTGACTTTTACAACATGCATGGCTTACGGAGGAAAGATTCTTATTCCACTTCCCCATGGATATGAAAGGAAAAGCAATAAGAACAAGAACTTTCTTCTTTCTTTCAACACGTCAGCCGTCTCCCACCGAGGCAGGGTGGCCCAAAAGGAAAAACGAAAGTTTCTCCTTTTACATCTAGTAACTTATTCAGGAGAAGGGGTTACTAGCCCCTTGCTCCAGGCATTTTAGGCGCCTCTTACGACACGCATGGCTTACGGAGGAAGAATTCTGTTCCACTTCCCCATGGAGATAAGAGGAAATAAGAACAAGAACTAGTAAGAAAAAAGAAGAAAACCCAGAGGGGTGTGTATATATATGCTTGTACATGAATGTGTAGTGTGACCTAAGTGTAAGTAGAAGTAGCAAGATGTACCTGAAATCTTGCATGTTCATGAGACAGAAAAAAGACAACAGCAATCCTACCATCATGTAAAACAAATACAGGCTTTCGTTTCACACTCACTTGGCAGAATGGTAGTACTTCCCTGGGTGGTTGCTGTCTACCCACCTACTACCCTAATAATCACTGGATTCAAGTGCAATAAATTAAGCGAGAAATTAACCAGTTTATCGAAACATAAATGAATGACAGACAAGCACACCACTGAGACCTTTAGAAGAATCTAAATAGGAGTACTGACACTTCCGTCTTACTGAATATAAATCTTGATCGATTCAAATCAGGACTACTGCAACACTTAGAGAACCCTATTAGATCTGATTAAATGGCAAAGAAATTCACAACCTCAGTGGCTTTCAGAAACTCTCAGAACAGAAAAGACTGTACTTCATTAAAGCCTAGAGTAGTGAAAGAAAGGTTCTGTCAAGCAACAGAACCATCAGTTAGCCAAGACGTGTGTCTATACAAAGCTCAAGGAGGAGGAGGAGACTATTCAAGGCTAGAGTTGGGCTTGAACTGCTTCAGACAACGCCTCCTCACTAGACGTCAACTCAGTATATGACGTCTACCCGAGAGACCAATTGACTCAACTACCCTATGGTAGTTATGACAGTAGTTCCTTACCTAACTCAATAAAGGACAACCTACCTATATACGTACATTGCTAAAATTATAGGGACAGATAATACTATAAAGCACAATAGCATTATTTTAGCTATTAATAATGTTATCGGCAATATAGTATTAAGTGAATAGGAAATAATATACATAAATCACAAATATTCCTTGGGTCTCCTGGACAGGGACACAACACTGTCAAATAAGTCAGTTATTCATCGTATATTTACCTCATTCTTTTTAATTGTTCAAACTTGAGACGGTGGTCTTACCCACAGCAAGGCAGCGGCCTGAGTTAGAGAAATATCCCACAGGTGACACTCCAAATTTTTTCCTCTCGCAAACCAAACCTTGTTAACTCTTAAACTGTCCACACGTAGATATACGTTCACTTGCGTAGCTGACCGAATATTTTGAAAAAAAAAAATTAAAAAATGAAGAGCACATTTTTATAAACAGGATAGGCTAAAAAAAAATTTGGGGGGCCAGTACTTACCGAGATATAAGCCCGCCAATTTGGTACTGGATGCTCACCTGACGGCAACATCAAGTCCTGCCGCTTGCAGAAGTAATGCCGATATACTTTTTTTTCTAGTTTTTATTTTAATTTATATATTTTTTATGTTCTGATAATTACAATTTACAATAGTTCTTGTGATTTCATAGCCAATCTTTGTTCTAACACTAATATTATGTACTGAAAGAGGGGTCAAATAGTCAGTCACACCAACAGGTGAACAGTTTCACCTGCCTTGGTCATTTACTATTGTCTATAAATATATACGAAGTATTTATAGGTCCCAGCAATGTTTTAGACATCCTGGAGTATACTATATGAAACTCCTTGAAGAATGGTGTTATGACAATTGCCAGATAACTACTGATAAGGCAGTGACATTGATGAATGAATGTGTGCAGGGAACCCTTGCTTTTTCACTCTGTCTATCTGTCTGTCTAGCTCTGCTTATCTGTCTTTCTGTCTGCCTGTGTGCCTGGAGTATATGAAACTCCTTGAAGAATGGTGTGTTGACAAGTGTCAGATAACTCTTGACAGCCCAGTGACATTTGATAAATGTCAGCAGCACTGGAGGGAACCCTCCCTTTTTCAATATCTGTCTGTCTGTCTATCTGTCTGTTTGTCTAGCTCTGCTTATGTCTGTCTAACTCTGCTTATCTGTCTGCCTGTGTATGTCTTTCCGTTTGCTTGTCTCAGTCTCAGAGTGTGTCTCATAAGCTAACAGGTATTATACACGATGCAGAAGTGACGATGCGTATTACTTGCCAGGGGTTTCCATGCTTATTATGTATTATATCTACAAGGGAGGTGGTAATTTCATGTACTGGCCAGGGAGGTACAACATCGTTTAGGAGTGAAGAAGAGCAGGATGTGAGTGTGGGGGAGGTGCGTGAGGCATTACGTAGAATGAAAGGGGGTAAAGCAGCTGGAATTGACGGAATCATGACAGAAATGTTAAAAGCAGGGGGGGATATAGTGCTGGAGTGGTTGGTATTTTTGTTTAATAAATGTATGAAAGAGGGGAAGGTACCTAGGGATTGGCAGAGAGCATGTATAGTTCCTTTATATAAAGGGAAGGGGGATAAAAGAGAGTGTAAAAATTATAGGGGAATAAGTTTACTGAGTATACCAGGTAAAGTGTATGGCAGGGTTATTTTTGAAAGAATTAGAGGTAAGACAGAGAGTAGGATTGCAGATGAGCAAGGAGGCTTTAGAGTGGGTAGGGGATGTGTAGATCAAGTGTTTACAGTGAAGCATATATGTGAACAGTATTTAGATAAAGGTAGAGAAGTTTTATTGCATTTATGGATTTAGAAAAGGCATATGATAGAGTGGATAGGGGAGCAATGTGGCAAATGTTGCAAGTGTATGGAATAGGTAGTAAGTTACTGAAGGCTGTAAAGAGTTTTTATGAGGATAGTGAGGCTCAGGTTAGGGTGTGTAGGAGAGAGGGAGATTACTTCCCGGTAAAAGTAGGTCCTAGACAGGGATGTGTAATGTCACCATGGTTGTTTAATATATTTATAGATGGGGTTGTAAAAGAAGTAAATGCTAGGGTGTTGGGGAGAGGGGTGGGATTAAATTATGGAGAATTAAATGCAAATGGGAGTTGACACAGTTACTTTTTGCTGATGATACTGTGTTTATGGGAGATTCTAAAGAAAAGTTGCAAAGGTTAGTGGACGAGTTTGGGAGAGTGTGTAAAGGTAGAAAGTTAAAAGTGAACATAGATAAGAGTAAGGTGATGAGGGTATCAAACGATTTAAATAAAGAAAATTGGATATCACATTGGAGAGAGGATTATGGAAGAAGTAAATGTTTTCAGATATTTGGGAGTTGACGTGTCAGCGGATGGGTTTATGAAGGATGAGGTTAACCATAGAATTGATGAAGGAAAAAAGGTGAGTGGTGCATTGAGGTATCTGTGGAGACAAAAACGTTATCCATGGAGGCAAAGAAGGGAATGTATGAAAGTATAGTGGTACCAACACTCTTATATGGGTGTGAAGCATGGGTTGCAAATGCTGCAGCGAGGAGGCGGCTGGAGGCAGTGGAGATGTCCTGTCTAAGGGCAATGTGTGTGTAAATATTATGCAGAAAATTCGGAATGTGGAAATTAGGAGAAGGTGTGGAGTTACTAAAAGTATTTGTCAGAGGGCTGAAGAGGGGTTGTTGAGGTGGTTTGGTCATTTAGAGAGAATGGATCAAAGTAGAATGACTTCGAGACGTATAAATCTGTAGGGAAGGAAGGCGGGGTAGGGTCGTCCTAGAAAAGGTTGGAGGGAAGGGGTAAAGGAGGTTTTGTGGGCGAGGGCTTGGACTTCCAGCAAGCATGTGTGAGCGTGTTAGATAGGAGTGAATGGAGACGAATGGTTTTTGGGACATGACGATCTGTTGGAGTGTGAGCAGGGTAACATTTTGTGAAGGGATTCAGGGAAACCAGTTAATTGATTTAATTGGACTTGAGTCCTGGAAATGGGAAGTACAATGCCTGCACTTTAAAGGAGGGGTCTGAGATAGTGACAGCTGGGAGGGACTTTTCTCAGCTGTCGTATCTGAGCTCCTCTGCAAAGACAGTGATTATGTATGAGTGTGGTGAAAGTGTTGAATGATGATGAAAGTATTTTCTTTTTGGGGATTTTCTTTCTTTTTGGGTCACCCTGCCTCGGTGGGAGACGGCCGACTTGTTGAAAAAAAAAAAAAAAAAAATCTACAAGCATTGTATAGCACTTTGCCTGGAATTTTTGGGTTATCCTAGGTAATTTACACTGTATAATAACTGTACTTATGTGTACATGTGAGAGAGAGACAGAGATATAGGACATATAGATATAGATAGATATATAGACAGACAAAGATATAGACATAGATATAGACAGACTAAGATATAGACATAGATATAGACAGACAAAGATATAGACATAGATATAGACAGACAAAGATATGGACAGGTAGAGATATAGACAGATAGAGAGACAGCCAAAGCCAGCCAGCCTGCCGAATACATAAGAACATAAGAAAGAAGGAACACTGCAGCAGGCCTACCGGTCCATGCAAGGCAGGTCCATGTCACCCCAACTTAGACCAATGACCCACCTAGTCAGGTCACATCCTCTGAAGGAAGGAGCATGGCATCAGACATAGTAGCACAAGCTTGTCAGGTCCAACTCACACCCACCCACAGCCACTCATGTATTTATCTAACCTATTTTTACTTTCCTCTTATAAGGGGAGTGTTAATGCGACATAACATCATTGAATCCCTGGTGTTTGCCACACTATTTGCTCTAGCTGGCACTCAATCGAACTGGTGCTCCCACAAGGTACTAAGTGGTCCCCGATTTTTTTAATACTGCGCACACTGAGGGCGCAGACCCATTCTCTCATGTCTAGGCGACTCAGGCCTATCGCACTAAATTTGAACGAATGTAAAATAAAACTTAGATGTACGTTCGGTCAGCTACGCGCGTGAATGTATATCTACGTGTGGACAGTTTAAGGGTTAAGATAATTTTACGAAGTGTTGTATAAAATTATGCCGCAATTTTTTAATAGTGTAATAACCAAAACGTTACGAATAAATCCATGTAATATAAGGACCTACTGTAATGAAATACCTGTACTTGAACCATATCTGATATTATATAGATATTCTGTAAGTGCTTGTCATATTTGTATTTATTCTTTTAACAGGAAAATGAGAATCCCATTATAATGGCCACCCCAGGAAGGTTATTGGATCTGGTATCAAAAGGAAAGATAAGTTTTGAGAAACTAAAATTTCTCATTTTTGATGAAGCAGACCGTATGTTGGATATGGGTTTTGAACAAGATATGTCACGTCTCACAAATCACCAGACTATGCCAAAAGTGGGTGAGCGCCAAACCATGATGTTTAGTGCCACATATCCTGATTCAGTGAGTAAACACCAAAACTAGTGTGGTGTATGTTAAATTAGCATGGTGGTCCCTTGAGTTATGATATTAATTCATTCCAGAAGCTATATTGTAACTCAAACCCCAGAATATATGGTTTTATGGTAGTTTGTTCCAAGACCCTGGAATTTCAGCTTTTACTATACCTTGGACTTCCACATTCACAAATATAACTTGTAGGCATTGTATCTCCCTCCATCTGCTTCTCTCTTATCCACATTAACAACAGTCTTTCCATCTCATGATAATTTCCCTGTTTTTTTCACAAGCTTAGATTCATCAGCCACTTTGTCTTTTATAATGTATTTTTGCTTGATAATAATACAGATGGTTGATTGTGAGAAGCCAGATTCATGCATGAATGCACTATTTCTAACTCTCATCATGTTTTTCACAATTATTTGTTTGATCTTCAAATAAATTGCCTATTGACTGAATGCTTTAGGGGTCATAATGACTTAGTAACACTAAATGTGGTGTAATTAAATCACAAACGCATATCACATCTCAGATTTTTCATCGCAACTCAAGAGTAAATTCCTTTGAGGGCAAGTTGTAACTTGGAATTATCATACCTCCAGCATATCATTACTCAAGGGACCACTGTATAGTATATCTGAAAATAATGAAGTACTGTATATTGGGAAATTAGTGCAGTTTTTAAAAATTAGGTATCCCTCATATGCTGTTAATATGTCCAGGACCTTAGTATCTGTACAAAGCTCATTCAGGCTATAATCACTTAATTACCAACACTTTTATATGGGCGTGAATTTGGGTTGCGAATGTTGCAGCGAGGAGGCTGAAAGCATTGAAGATGTCGTGTCTGAGGGCAATGTGTTGCATAAATATTATGCAGAGAATTCATAGTTTGGAGATGAGGAGGTGCAGAGTTACTAAAAGTGTTATCCAGAGGGCTGAAGTGTAGTCATTGAGGTGGTTTGGTTGTTTAGAGAGGATGGACTTGGAAGGTGTACAAATCTAGTGGAGGAAAGGCGGGGTAGGGGTCATCCTAAGAAAAGATGGAGGGAGCGGGTAAAATAGGTTTTATGTTTACCTGAGTTTACCTGGAGAGAGTTCCGGGGATCAACGCCCCCGCGGCCCGGTCTGTGACCAGGCCTCATGTTGGATCAGAGCCTGATCAACCAGGCTGTTACTGCTGGCCGCACGCAGTCCAACGTACGAACATCAGCCTGGCTGGTCAGGTACCGACTTTAGGTGCCTGTCCAGTGCCCGCTTGAAGACAGCCAGGGGTTTGTATGCTGTGAGGCAGTTGAACAGTCTTGGGCCCCTGACACTTATTGTGTTGTCTCTCAAAGTGCTAGTGGCACCCCTGCTTTTCATTGGGGGGATGTTACATCGCCTGCCGAGTCTTTTGCTTTCGTAGGGAGTGACTCTCATGTGCAAGTTAGGAACTAATCCCTCAAGAATTTTCCACGTGTATATAATAATGTATCTCTCCCGCCTGCGTTCTAGGGAGTACAGGTTTAGGAACTTCAAGCGTTCCCAGTAATTGAGGTGGTGCAAGGAGCTTGGACATACAGCAGGCATGTTAGATAGGAGTGAGTGAAGACAAATGGTTTTTGGGACCTGATGAGCTGTTGGAGTGTAAGCAGGGTAATATTTTGTGAAAGGATTCAGGGAAGCTGGTTAGCTGGATTTGAGTCCTGGAAGTGGGAAGTACAATGCCTGCACTCTAAAGGAGGGGTTTGGGTTTTATTTGCTGTTGAGAGGGACATCTAAACTGTTATATCTGCATGCCTCTGGCAAGAGAGTAATAGTGTAAATGATGGTGAAAGTGTTCCTATTTTTGGGTCACCCTGCCTCGGTGGGAGACAGCCAGCTTGTTAAAAAAAAATAGTTGTTAGGATCACATTAGGGAAAGGGTGTTTTTTAACAGTAGCTTTGAAGTGGCTGGCAGGAGAGAGAGAGAGAGAGAGAGAATGAGAATGAATGATTTTTTTTTTTTTGGGGGGGTAGAGACTTCCAGATTTTAGGTCCTTTTACTTTTATGCACATTGAGATTTTGCAAAGGTTAAGCTGGATGCAGGGAATATCATAGAAATTTTTGTGTCTAGTACTATGTCTATGATTTCTGTTGCATCTATCAAGAAAGAGTTTCAGGGTAGGATGGCTATTAGAATTTGTCCTACATGTGTATGTGCAGTAGTATGAGTGAATTTTTTGTATATTAACCCTTAAACTGTCCAAACATAGATCTACGTTTTATTTTTCATTCCTTCAAATTTAGTGCGATAGGCTTGACAAATAGCTTGGCAAACACCAGGGATTCACTGATGTCATGTCGTATTAACACTCCTTTTAAGAGGAAAGGGATGTTGATCCAAAGTTTAGTTGCTGTGAGATGGATGTGGCCACAAGTGATCGAGGAAATATCAAAAACCTCGATAATAACCCATGCACAACATTTGTGCAACATCCTTTTATTTTTTGTACCACTGGTAGTGTCATCCTGCCAGAATGTCCTATAACCTATGCCCTAAGTAAAGAGAAACGACTCTGGAACATGTGTAATACGTATTCGTCAGTTCGGCTGGCTGACTTTGGCTGTCTCTTCATCTGTATCTGTCTCTTCATCTGTATCTGTCTCTTCATCTGTATCTGTCTCTTCATCTGTATCTGTCTCTTCATCTGTATCTGTCTCTTCATCTGTATCTGTCTCTTCATCTGTATCTGTCTCTTCATCTGTATCTGTCTCTTCATCTGTATCTGTCTCTTCATCTGTATCTGTCTCTTCATCTGTATCTGTCTCTTCATCTGTATCTGTCTCTTCATCTGTATCTGTCTCTTCATCTGTATCTGTCTCTTCATCTGTATCTGTCTCTTCATCTGTATCTGTCTCTTCATCTGTATCTGTCTCTTCATCTGTATCTGTCTCTTCATCTGTATCTGTCTCTTCATCTGTATCTGTCTCTTCATCTGTATCTGTCTCTTCATCTGTATCTGTCTCTTCATCTGTATCTGTCTCTTCATCTGTATCTGTCTCTTCATCTGTATCTGTCTCTTCATCTGTATCTGTCTCTTCATCTGTATCTGTCTCTTCATCTGTATCTGTCTCTTCATCTGTATCTGTCTCTTCATCTGTATCTGTCTCTTCATCTGTATCTGTCTCTTCATCTGTATCTGTCTCTTCATCTGTATCTGTCTCTTCATCTGTATCTGTCTCTTCATCTGTATCTGTCTCTTCATCTGTATCTGTCTCTTCATCTGTATCTGTCTCTTCATCTGTATCTGTCTCTTCATCTGTATCTGTCTCTTCATCTGTATCTGTCTCTTCATCTGTATCTGTCTCTTCATCTGTATCTGTCTCTTCATCTGTATCTGTCTCTTCATCTGTATCTGTCTCTTCATCTGTATCTGTCTCTTCATCTGTATCTGTCTCTTCATCTGTATCTGTCTCTTCATCTGTATCTGTCTCTTCATCTGTATCTGTCTCTCTTCATCTGTATCTGTCTCTTCATCTGTATCTTTCTCTTATCTTATCTTCTCTTCTCTTTCTCTCTCTTTATCTTCTCTCTTCTCTCTCTTCTTCTTCTCTCTCTTCTCTCTTTCTCTCTCTCTTTCTCTCTCTCTTTCTCTCTCTTTCTCTCTCTTCTCTCTCTTTCTCTTTCTCTCTTTCTCTCTTTCTCTCTCTCTCTCTTTCTCTCTCTCTCTCTCTCTCTCTCTTTCTCTCTCCCCCCCCCAAATGCCACCTACCTGTAGTGATCAGAACTAAGATTGCCTATGAAATCACAAGAACTACTATAAATTGTAATTCTTCTTTCTTTCAACACGTCGGCCGTTTCCCCACCGAGGCAGGGTGGCCCAAAAGGAAAAACGAAAGTATAAATTGTAATTATCAGAACATAAAAATTATATAAAATATAAAAATGAGGAAAAAAGGTATATCAGCAACACTTCTACAAGCGGCAGGACTCCATGTTGCCGTCAGGTGAGCATCCAGCACCAACTTCGCAGGCTTATACGTATCTCGGTAAGTACTGATCCCAAAAAACTTTTTATCTTATAACATGTACAATAATGCCCTCTTCATTTTCATTTTTCATTTTTTTGTTTTTTTCCAAAATATTCGGAGCACTGCGCAAGTGAACGTAGATGTACGTTTGGACAGTTTAGGGGTTAAGTAGGTTTGGGTCTTTGATGAGTGGGGGGGTGTCATCTGGCGGTAGACTGGGGTGATCATTCGTAGTACCACTTTTTGCTGTTACATTGGCTTAAGGTGATTTGCTGTGGTGAATCTCCAGGCACACACAGCATAGGTGAGGTAGGGATAGATTAGAAAGTAGTATAATGTAAGTAGGGCTGTTTGAGGTACATAGTAATGTATCTTGGAGAGGATGCCAACTGTTCTGGATACTTTTTTTGTAATGTGTTGGATGTGGGTGTTGAATTTCAAGTTGCAGGTGAGGTACAGACCTATGAATTTTCCTTCATTTTGTTTAGCAATGGGAAAACCTTTAATCATAACATTTAGTTGGACATTTGTTACTTTGTTCCCAAACATAATGTAGAAGGTCTTATCAAAAGTGTGTTTGTTGGTAATCATCCAGGTTGATATCTTTTAAGAATTCTTCATCAGCAGTGTTGTTGAGGGAATTCAGATTAAGATGTGAGATGACAAAAGTTGTGTCATCTGCGAAGAGAACAGGCCTAAGTTGTTGAGATATGTTGGAAAGATCATTGATGTATATGAGGAAAAGCAAAGGGCCAAAGATACTGCTCTGTGGGATGCTCATGTCGATAGATCTTGTTGACGAGGTTGTGCTGTTGATATTTTTTGAAATTTGGAATATTTTGTAGTTTCTTAAATAGTGACTACTTTTGTAAGGGCATTTTCTTGCTTTAATTATTGCAATACTTACAGGTACAAAGTTGTGCTCGTGGCTTTATGGATAACTACTTATTCCTTGTAGTTGGCACTATTGGTGCAGCAAATAAAGATGTTCAGCAAGAAATTATACAAATAGACAAGTTC
>WNWK01018822.1:0-10000 GCA_009830355.1 Cherax destructor | reverse complement strand
AAACAGATGTACAACTTAAACGAACTATGATCAATTTCTCGAGTATAAAGTAGTCTGTAAGCCATTAAATTTAGTCTGCCTATAATGCCATGATGTGATAGTGGCTCTCTTTGCACTGCAACTTGGGCCACCCTGCTTCGGTGGGATGCAGCTGGTTTGTTGAAAGTAGTAGTAGTAGTATGTTAACCCAATAAAACAGTCAAAAATAGTTTATTATAAATAAAAAAAAAATAGTATTCCCACCAAAATGGATGGAAATTATGCAGCAGTCTTGCTAATTATGTACAGTTTAATCATTTATTTAAGGCCATAAATTGTTTATACTTTACACTATTCTTAACTTCGTAATTGGTCTAATCATAAGTTTATTTTCTGCAGGTGAGAAAATTTTAGTGTTTGTAGAGAGAAAATTGCAAGCAGATTTTATTGGAGCATACTTAATTACACAGGGTATCAATGCTACAACAATTCATGGTGACAGATACCAGGAACAGCGTGAGGAAGCCTTGTCAGCTTTTAGAGCAGGGATTAACAGTGTCCTTGTTGCAACATCAGTAGCTGCTCGTGGGCTGGGTGAGTTATACATTTTTTCATGCTGTAGACAGTGCTTAAAATTTCTGGCTGGTTTATATATTAGTTTTCCATAATTTTTTAGCTAACCTATATTAAAAAAAATTACCAATTTATGATCTGTATTAAAAGATAACTTAAAGTTTACAGGTTTCAATAAGGCAAATGCACTATAGGTTAGGAAAACAAGAGCACTCAAACCAAGAAAAGCCAGGACAATAATAGTGTTATTAAATCAGTTGTGCTCTCATGTCTCATTGTTCTGTACCTTTCAAGGCAGGAGAAAGATCAGAGCTGGAAAAATACTTACAATTACTGCATACATAAAATTAATAAAATATCTTGGTAAACCCCTGGGAAGGCCTCAGAGCACTTAGAATGCATGCTAGAATAGAGAAGAGAGAGATATTGGATAATATTGTATATACTGTACATGGAAGATACTTGAGGGTCAGGTCCCCAGTCTGCACACAACCATAATTTGCTGAAGTGAGATACGGGAGGAGGAGGTAAAGTAAATTCAGTGAGAAACAGGGGTGCCACTGGCATAACTATGTAGCTTTTGGGAATAAATTATTTGCACAATTAGACATTAATATTAATGAATTTAAAGTAGAAAGAAAGGATGAGGGTAAGTTCCTAGGTCTGCTTGAACATAAACTAAAAATTTATTGCTCACATCTAGCTCATCTCCATGAGGAAGTGGAGAAGAATTCCTCTGTAAGCCAGGATCATGGAGCTAGTAACCTTTTCTCGTGTATAAATTACTAAATGTAAAAAGAAGAAAAACTTTAGTTTCTTTTCCAGGTCACCCTGCCTCTGTGGGAGTTGGCCAGTGTGTTAAAAAATCTTGGCAGAAAGTGTCATAAACTATAGGTATACAGTGGACCCTCGAATATCATAATTAATCCGTTCCAGAGAGTCTGTCAAAAGGCAAAAATTTACGAATTGCGAAACTATTTTTCCCATAAGAAATAATGTAAATCAAATTAATCCGTTCCAGACAAAAAAAAAAATACATTTTTTAGAGCCTGCAGTCAAGGAAAATGCAATCAACCCACCCTTCTCTCTCTCTCTTGTCTTACCTCTGTGTGTGTGTGTGTGTGTACTCACCTAGTTTGGTTGCAGGGGTCGACTCATAGCTCCTGGCCCCGCCTCTTCACTGGCCGCTACTGGGTCACTCTCCCTTCTCCATGAGCTTTATCATACCTCTTCTTAAAGCTATGTATGGAACCTGCCTCCACTACATCGCTTCCCAAACTATTCCACTTCCCGACCACTCTGTGACTGAAGAAATGCTTCCTAACATCACTGTGATTCATCCGAGTCTTCAACTTCCAACTGTGTCCCCTTGTTGATGTGTCCCATCTCTGGAACATTCTGTCTTGGTCCACCTTGTCAATTCCTCTCAGTATTTTATGTCATTATCATGTCCCCCCTATCTCTCCTGTCCTCCAGTGTTGTCAGGTCAATTTCTCTTAACCTCTCCTCGTAGGACATACCCCTTAGCTCCGGGACTAGTCTTGTTGCAAACCTTTGCACTTTCTCTAGCTTCTTTACGTGCTTGGCTAGGTGTGGGTTCCAACTGGTGCTGCATACTCCAGTATGGGCCTAACGTACACAGTGTACAGGGTCCTGAACAATTCTTTATTAAGATGTCGGAATGCTGTTCTTTGGTTTGCTAGGCGCCCATATGCTGCAGCAGTTACTTGGTTGATGTGTGCCTCAGGAGATGTGCCGGGTGTTATACTCACCCCAAGATATGTGTGTGTGTGTACTCAACTAGTGGTTGCAGGGGTCGAGTCATAGCTCCTGGCCCCTGTAATCCTGACCTCTGTAATCTTTTGACTACCGCCCACAAGATGGGTATGGGTGCATAATGAAGATATTAAACTAACTAAAGAATAAATATAGATTTGCATGCGAGATCATATCAACTCTACTGCTTATTTATCTATCACAATTCATCTAATATGACATAATAACCAATATTAATAACATAGAAACATGATATATACGTACTCTAGAATGAATAAAATACATGTATGTCATTACGTATGTCTCAAGTGGTGGTGGTGGGTTTATAAGGCTCACCAAGAGCATAAGCCATACATATTAGTGGTAGGGAGGGGACAGCAGAGGCCACCACCACTATTCACACAAACTATGTACAGTGGACCCCCGGAAATCAAACGCCTCCCAACTCTAATCTAATTTACATTATTCCTTATGGGAATAAATTCGTTCGGTAACAGCACTTGACCAGCATTCTGGAACGAAGAATGTTCGATTTCCGGGGGTCCACTGTAATTTATAAATAAGAAATATTTACACTATAAATAAGAAATATTTACACTATAAATAAGAAATATTTACACTATAAATAAGAAATATTTACACTATAAATAAGAAATATTTACACTTACCTTTTAAAGGATGTTGGCAGGGGGCGACATTGTTGTCTGTGACCCTATACACCTCGAACAACAATGGAGAAGTTAAGTTTCATGTCGTCATTTTTCTGTCACTTAATCGCTTAACTTACTTGCTACGCTTTATTGCTGGCTGGCACTATAGCCTTTATCAACTCCTGCTGCTTTAGTATCATACATATCGTAGAATCACTGAAGAAGGTACATTCTCCCCTCTCTTCCTCCTCCACTTTGGTATTTTGCTATGAGTTCTTTCTTGAATTCTATTGTGTTTCTCACCTTCTTTACCATAGGGCTGGCACTAGAAGCTTTCTTTAGGCCCATGGTGGCTTATTTAGCAGTTGCAAGCACAAAAAAGAATGGAATATTACGAAATGTATTGTATGAATGCGTGGGGTGATGGTCACTCGCTGATAAACAATGCCACACTGACTGAATGGTGTGTGGGAGCCTTTGTTGGCAGGCCGCTTGTATGTGTTCCGGACGAATGACGATTGGTGAGGCAAATGACGATTTGCGAGGCAATATTTTGACGAAAAAACATTACGATAGGCGAAATTTACGAAGAGCAAGGCTTACGATATTCGAGGGTCCACTGTTCTTCAAAATTCATCATCCTTAATCTATGCTTTCATTTACCCATACCTTACCAGTGGAATTAGTGTTTAGGGTTCTACCTCAGCTGTCCACCTCAGAAAAAGATTATCACAAAAGAAGCTATCGAAACCATAACAATCAAATTTTTTTAAACGCACTATGCCCTTTTTAAAATCCCTAAACCTGCTAAATATAAATGTTATCTATACTGCTGTTCCCTTTATATCTTCAAAACACTACACTGTAATGCTAATATTGACATAAGACACTTCCTGGAAAACTGTATCAAATACACAAGCATCACACTTGAAACAGATACTTCTTTGATATTTCTCATGTTCACCTGAACCTCCATAGAAACCCAAAGATAATAAAAATGCAAAAAATATGTAATAACTTGCCAAATGAATTTGAAAAGAAATTAAATTAGTATTTATTGTGCACCCTATACCTATCCTGTGAGCAGTAGTCAGATGACTACTGCTCACATGGTTTATAAAAGCCATGCATGGGTTTAATAGGCAGGCCCATTTTGGCCAGATGTCTGCTCAAACTGCAGAGATGGTCTTCATTATGAACATGGAAAGAAGTATACATTAGACTGTCGAGGACCTTAATTTGAGGATAAGGCAAGACGTCCATGCTAGATTATGAGTAGAAAAAAAAAAGTTAGTGTTAAGGTTCTTATGGGCAACCCTCTCAGCTGAGACAGCACAACTGGGAGCAAAACCCAGGAGGACTGGTCAGACAAGATTTCCAGAGGAGGATGGAACCATGAGAGAGGGCAACATCCTCTCAAAAAAAAAACTTCAAACCTTTCTGAATCATCAAGCAGAGATGGAGAATCATTGAAGGCCTTCCAAGTCAAGTGCTGTGCATGTAACCTTTCCTTGACATGACCCTCGTGTGTCCAGAAGAGGTGGCCTCCTAGAGAGAAAGCCCCTTCAGGAAAAAACACAAAAATGGGGTCTGTGATCACAACTATAGTTAGTATTACTTTGCATTGATGCAACATGAGTTACTTTACTAGGGGCAGACTGGGGATAGGGGGGTCAAAATATCTGAGGGATACAGTGATGAAGCCTAAAGGTGATACGTATTCCATAATTCTTCCTTCATTCTTAGATAATAACCATGGAGGCTGAACTGTTCTAGTGTCTAATGAACTTGGTTCCTTGTAATGTTTGTGATGGCTATTACTGATTAACTTTCATTTTTCCTATAGTAATTTATGATTGGATATCTCCTCATACAATGAAAATTGAGAACAATACAGATAACAATTTTTAATCCTAAAAGTGGTTTGCTTTTTTGCAGATATTGTTGGTGTTGAAATGGTAGTCAACTTCGACCTGCCAAAGACTGTAGATGAATATGTTCACCGTATTGGACGAACTGGTAGGGTAGGCAATCGTGGGTATGCATTAAGCTTCTTTGACAATGAGGAAGATGCACCACTAGCTAAAGATTTGGTCAAGATTCTTGATGAGGTAAGAGTACTGTTTATGCCTTTTATATCATAATTATTATTCTGCCCTTCCAATTATTTTATCATTTTCACAGTTGAATAATATAAAAAAAGCCTTTCACTTGTACACATTGTTTTAATTCTGCTGTTAATGGATTTTATTTTCTCTTTCACGTTGATGCCTTTTGCTATGCTCATAATATAATGCAGCTCCTTGTCTATGTAATTTTTTAGTATTAAGTGCAGGACTTCTACTATTTTAGTCCTAGTTCAAGTCTGTGTAAACTTCTGTACGTACATCCTATGTGGTTTTTTAAAGTGCAGGCATTGTACTTCTCATTTCCAGGACTCAAGTCCAGCTAACCTGTTTTCCTGAATCCCTTCACTAAATATTACCCTGATCACACTCCAACAGCTCATCAGGTCCCAAAAACCATTCATCTCCATTCACTCCTATCTAACACGCTCACGCACGCTTGCTGGAAGTCCAAGCCCCTCGCCCACACAACCTCCTTTACCCCTTCCCTCCAACCTTTTTGAGGACGACCCCTACCCCGCCTTCCTTCCCCTACAGATTTATACGCTCTCCAAGTCATTCTACTTTGATCCATTCTCTCTAAATGATCAAACCACTGCAACAACCCCTTTTCAGCCCTCTGACTTATACTTTTAGTAACTCCACATCTCCTAATTTCCACACTCTGAATTCTCTGCATAATAATTTAATTATGTACAGTAAACCATCCTTGACACAACCCTACATAGCATGAATTTGGCTAAATGCTGTTAAAAAATAGTAGTTTTCATAACACAAGGAAACCTTTGATATTATTCTTCTCTGTTTTGTTTTTAACATCCTGTTAATACCTTGTACTAGACCTATTAAAAAAATCTAGATTTAATACTTGTCTGTTTGCCCAAAATGCTGTGCATCCTACTGGCTTTCTAATTATTGCATATTTTGTACAGTGATTTGATGGTGGCTTCGGAATGTTTTAATGTCTGTGCCGGATTCTACTCTTGGTAAACGTTCCATGGTCTTCAGGAGTTACCTGAATGATTGCATGATAGGTGCCATGGTCATGAACATGACAGGCTGGTTGATCAACTCATGTTGTGACCTTATGTCAGTGATGGTGGGTTGGCATGGTATTGGGAGGTCCATGGTTGCAGCCACTCTATTTCCTGTTAGACGGAATCCTTCCCATCCTAGGTGGAAATATGAATTTAATCTGTAACTGGCATAATGTTTTGTTAAGAGTACCTTAGTAGAAGGAAGCAGAAGGATTGTAAGGGAAGAGATATTGCATTGAGTAGTAGTAATTAGGGGACCAGTACTATTCCTGGTTTATGCGAGACATCCCAGATGGATTTCAATCAGATGTATGTTTGCTGATGACATTAAACTGATGAGGACAAGGAGAGGCTCCAAATGGACCTGGACAAACTACATGATTAGTCAGATAAAGGATTGCTTGACTTCAACCCCAGTAAATGAAAGTTAATGAAGATTGGGGAAGTAGCAGAAGACCAGACAAGGAGTTCAGACTCTGGGGACAGAGGCTAGTGCCTAGTGTATCACCAGAAGCTCACATTAGCCAAATAATTTCTGCTGCCAGTGCTCAACTGGCAAACCTAAGAGTAGCCTTCAGGAATCTCAACAGTCATTTTGAACCCTTTATACAAGTCAGGGCCATGGTGGAGTATGCAACATCAGTATGGAATCTGCACCTGAAAAACATTAAGTAACTGGAAAAAGTGCAGAGGTACTCAGTGAGGCTTGTTCCAGAGCTAAGGGGGTATTATGAAGAGAGGCCAAAGGAATTGAATCCAACAACATTGGAGGACTGAAGAATCATGGGAAGTGTAATAAACATATAAAATACTTATAGAAATTGATAGGGTAGACAGGGAAAGCCTGTTTCATAGGTGGGGAACAGATACTCCAGGATAGAGCTTGAAGTTGCAGATGAGCCATAGGGATGTCAGGAACTATTTCTTCAGTCTCAAGGGTGGTTGGGAAATGGAATGATTCTGAAGTTGTGGAGGCAGGTATGATAGGACCCCAAGACTAGGAGGGAGTGAATCTGGCATGGGGCAAGTTGAAAGGCAGGGCCGTGAGCTGAGACTTGACCCTTAAAACTACAAATAAGTAGTACATATACGTACATACAGTATATATACTGTATACTTTAGTGAACTTTGCTCTATGCTTGTGTACTAAAATTTTACTTTAAACAGCAAAATTCTTTTATTTTCCATCAGGCTGGTCAGGAAGTTCCTGAATGGTTGATGACAGCTGCTCATAGAAGTGGATATGCACAAACATATTATGGAAGAAGTCGTTTTCCAGTCCAGGACATCAGGTCATTTGTAAGTACAGTAGTTTCATTGTTACTGTACTTGCTAAATGCCAGTCAGTGTGGTGTCATTTAGGCACATTCATGTAATGCATTTTCAAAAATTATTTGACAAACCATAATCACATAATTTTCAGTTCATTTATGTAAATTTATTGTAGCAGCTTTTCTCATTTGTGGCTTTCACAAGCAAGCTCTTTATGCTGTTTAACTCTTTTTACATTTTTCAAGAAGAAAGTAACAAAACAGGGCAGTAGCTTCAAACTCGACTAACAGATTTGATTTGATAGCTTTATTTTGCGTCCCATAGCAATCCTTCCTCTTTGCCCTTTCTTGTATCCCATTTTAATATTTGGAGTTTAATAAAAGAATATTTATAATAATAATAATTTTATTTTAGCATACATGTTTGTACAGAGGAGTGTAACAATTGGGTGAACATGCCAAAAGCACTTTTATATGCAGAGCATTTCGGGCAAACTTAAGACTAACTTGATACTTTGTATGTATAGTGGAGTGTGCTCTTCTTAAGCATATTAAGGACAGCTCTATTTTCCTGTTTTTTTCTAGGATCGTTCTATGAAAGCAGAGGGTGACGCCCTTATGGAGTCCCATGGTGGACCAGCTCAGCCTCCCAAGCTTTTAGATGATGATGATATTTGGGACGTGTGATGTACAGCATATAATATATACATAACATCTTATTTTGTTGAACTGATTATATAATTGGGTCTACTTGTTTTAACAGTGCATCTTGCAGTTTTTACTGCAGAAAATTCTAGATGTGCTGCATATAGTAGGTTAGTGGTAACTGTTCCTGTATCTACCCATATTCTTGTTGCCTGTAGGCAACATATTGTCTACCAAATTCTTGCAAATTTTTCATTTATCTAACCCACATTAATAAGGTTGCATTTGTCTATTGATTTGCATGTAGGTTTTTCTTGAATATTTTTTTACTTAATTTTTTAGTTTGAATATCAGCAGTGAATATTGTATTTTTTTTTTTTTTTTTTTTTTTTTTTTTTTAACGCTTACCATCTTCCACCGAGGCAGGGTATCCCAAAAAAGAAACGGTTTCACATTAACTGCAAAATGTCGAGTCTCATAAATTTGACACTATTTTCAAAAATATGCTGGGTGTGTAATGCTGATCTGTTCATCTGTTAGTTAAAAATAGTAATTCCACTTTAACTGATTTCTAGCTTAAAGATAGTTTCTGATCAATACATTATTAAAGATAAATCTGTAAATGAATTGAACCTGTTTGTTATATTGAACTGTAGTATCAGCACCCCTCTGGCAAGACCATATTCTTTTTTAGGTCACCCTGCCTCTGTGGGAGATGACTGGTTTGGTTTGTTGGAAAAAAAATATTGTAATTAATAATTAAAATTGTTGAATGTCACGAGAATCAATATTGATATCCTGGGGAGTGCTAAACCCATAAGGATACAATACCTGAATGTCATGAAAAGAAAGGATATTAAGTGCTGTTGCAGTTTTCCTTAAAATACTCTCATATTTTTACATGTGGTATGATTAGTTAATTATAGGGACAAATACACATTTACAAGATTAAAAAGTTGAAAAGCAAGAAGCTTTTAATTTCTTCCACCCTAAAGTTGATATATAATCGTTCCTTACTATAGTTTATTTCTTATCTGCTGCCATTCCTAGTGGCCTTGTTCAGGGACAGCTTTGGGTTTACAAAGAGCTAAAATATATGGGACCACCTATCAGTCCTGTTCCAATGTAGCTTTCATAGGTAATGCTACAATGGTCATGTTACTCCACCCAAGGGAAACTAGATAGTGTCAGGTGAACACTGGGTAATGGCCACAAAAAAATCATAAGGTAAGCAAGTAACTATTATGTTTACGGGAAAGTGCTAAACCACAAGGTCATACAGCACCTGGAGAATGGGAGGCAGTCATGTTTGATCCAAGGAAGGGGAGGAATGACAGTCTAGCTTTTTGATGCTGTTGTATGAATATTAATACTTCATGATTTCTTATTGATTTAGTATAGTTTAATGGAATTAATCAGTCATTCAAAACAGATAATCAGTAAATTTTCTGTAAAATTCTTGCTTGCCCTAATTATATTGCAATAATTCATTTTCATTTAATAGCAGAATGTAGTTTTACAATCATTATTGACCTTGAAATTGAGTTTACCTTGATTATTATTATGGAGTGTGTGTTTTAATTTGCTTGAAACCGGGAAAGCTGTTCTCTACATATGCATCATTACTGGAACCATTAAAATTAATTAAACTGATATTTAAGAAGTGCTAAACCTGTAGGGGTCATATAACACCTAAGGGAATGGGAGACAATCATGTTCGATCCAATGAAAAAGAGGGCAAAAAAGGATTACTGCTTCACTGTAAGGCTTTTCCAAGACGTCAGCTTAAACTCAAAATTTCTGTTATGGTTTTATCTTTAAATTCTGTCTTAAGCTGTCTGGGAATTAGCGTGGGGTGTTACCGAGCACATGGCTAGCTGCAGTGTTTTAGAATCTCAGGTTAAAGTGCTGAAGAAGGAGGTTCTACTTCTTCAGAAGGAAAA
>WNWK01018821.1:0-39082 GCA_009830355.1 Cherax destructor | reverse complement strand
ACACACTGCTGGTGTTCCCACTGTGTAACTACAGAATAGTGTAGCCACACACTGCTGGTGTTCCCACTGTGTAACTACAGAATAGTGTAGCCACACACTGCTGGTGTTCCCACTGTTTGCCGTCATGACCATCAGAGTGTAGAGAAGTTCCGCATCGAAGTCATGAGTCTGACAAATAGTCTCAAAGATTTACATGATTGGGGTGGATCGGAATGGATGGTCAGTCGGTTGATTCAGAGAAAGTTAGCTAGCACTATAGTGCACGAGGTATGCTTAATATACCGAACGAGCTGGTTTACAATACAGCAAATTATTGAGGGTTGGGAGAGCTCATTTCTCATTTGAGTATAGGTGAGAGAGAAGAGTCACCACCATCATCACATAAACAAACAGTTAGTTACTCAGGAAACTCAGAAGATCAATTTAAAGCTCATAAAACTAACATTGGGTTGTACTATGGCAAAGAAGTGTCTAAGACAAGGACCTCTAAGCAGACCCTCAGAGACACTCGTACCAGAATATGCGTGTTCTGCGAAAGCGAACATACTAGCACGAGTTGCTCTCGGTATGCAACACTGAGCATTAGGCGGCAGAGACTAAAGGAGCTGCAGCTATGCTTAAGGTGTTGTGGGGGACATGAGACAGAAGATTGCCAGTCACATCTTTCAGAGTGCTATAATTGCCGGAAAGGTAAGCACCATACTGCACTATGTCTCAATAATTTAAGGAAACCCCAGGCTAGTAGGGACGTTTCTCCGGTAGAAATAGAGAGTCCGAGCCTGAAGTGGTAGCCAGCGTGATTAATGTGGGCAAAGTCTCTAATCTGAGTCAGAATCACGGAGTTGCTGCCCTACCTACAGTCATGGCAGGGGTTGTGAACGGGAACAGATCCGAAACAACCCGATTATTCTTTGACTCGGGAACACAAGTGTCCATGATAACAGAGAAGTTGGTGGCTAAATTAAAGTTGAAGGCCACCGACAAAGTTAGTGCGACATTGGGAGGTGCTATAAGTCAGGGCCCGCCCAAGGCTTATGATGTTGTGGATGTCACTGTTAAATTGGGTGGACATCGCAGAAATATTACAGCTTTGGTAGTAAAGACGTTATCTGCGGCTATTACGACCAGAGGTCTTGCAGCAGCAACCAAGCGATTGAAAGACCTTGGTGTAAAGCTGGCAGACCAGGACATTACCACTAACACAGTCAGAAATGTAGGTATACTGGTGGGAGCCAACTATCTAGATGACTTCCTGTCTAAACGACGGACTGTTAAGGAAGGAATTGGTTTATACAGATCCCCAGTAGGATATATCATCGGTGGCAGAATTCCTCACGAGTTCCCTGCAACGCCAGAGAGGGGGGAAGCTGACACCACGATAGCTGGGTGAGTAGTGATAATGAATTTTAGTGTACACGATGAACTGCCAGGTAAGCCAAACCAAGTAGGGAGTGACGAACACTTAGCCACCTTGGGGAGACGCTTTTATGGGGTACCTAAAGAGGGAGATAGATTGTCATTAAACCCAGGGAACCTCGTATCAGTGGGAAGAAGGGCTACCAGGGCATATGGGCCACTGGGTGGGAAAGTACGAAGCTGCTCAGACAAGGCTAGACGTGTGAAAGACATTAAAGTTAAAGGGAATGGTGTTAAGACCACCGGAACCAACAAGTTTGCACCCCAGAGGTCCACACGGTGGAAACTGGACAGTCGGAGTTAGACCAGAGTCTGCTCGACGAGAGTGACCGGATGGCACTCGTGTCCAGGGCCCGCTGTAAGGGCTTGCGGAAGGTGAACTTGATGTAGACTTATCGTCTACCTTCGCCGGCGGGAGGATGTGGAAACTTTATTGAGTCGCTCAAGTTCCACAGGGTAAGTGAGCCGTAAGGAGCCTTAAACATACCATGGATCGGTCCTTGGTGTTCATGAACCCACACACCCAACCAAAACAAACGTACACATTCAAGTTGTCAGAGGTAACAATTGTGTACATACTAATTGATAGATTTATTCTCCTAGGAAGGTCTAGGCAAGTTTGTACAGTTAGTAACTAATATTAGGATTATTGAGGCAACTTTAGATATTAATAATGTAGCTCTAGCACCCTAACATAGGTAGTCTTAAGGCCTGAATAAGCGAACATTAGATTATGTCCGCTAACAAGAACTGGCAGCCCCACACTTGACCTAGGCGGACGAGATGCTAGGGCATTTCTTACCAGATCAGACTTCAAGGAGTGAACAAGTGCTGCGACCAGTGCAGCATTCCCCACGTGACTTCCATCTGTTCCGGGGCACGGAAGAGATATCCCGAAGTACTGAGGATATCTTACTCCATCCAGACCCAATACAGTAGGACCTTACCTCTTTTCTTCTCAGTATCTGGCCAGTTTTCTGGGGGAAACGTGTGTAGGTTTTGCTGTGGGTGTCTCGTGCGGTCGGACTCATTTTAGCAGGTACCAGCGTCCCATCGTTGAGTAAAAGTCTGGAAGCTAGTGTCCCTTACTGTTTAGATATTGCTTGGAGGATATACCCTAGAGCTGGGGATTCTGAGTTAATACAAGACACTAATACCACTTAATTTTGCAGATTAAGATTCTTCCCTACACATGGTGTTTGGAGGGGGTTATAGCTTAGGAAGACCAGGAGACACATTTCTACTCCATCAAGTAAGTTAAACCCTTTCATAATCGTGCATGTAGTGGGGAATTCTTTCGGTTGCAGTTAGCTAGAAATTTGTCCCATAGCCACTTGTAAGACTGAGAGAAGCGTCTCAGAGTGTCGGTGTCAACAGTGCTTGCCCAGAGTGCAGCTTACAAGAAGGCAGTCCCAAGACAAGTTTTTATAAATAATAATATACTACTCACTACTACTACTAATAATAATAATAAGCGAGTTTCAGAACATCGCCACTAGGTGGCACAGCGAACGCCACATCAGCTGAGCTGTGCAATGTGTTTATGTCGCCGTGGAAGCATTTCTCGTGTCATTATTGCCAAATTTCTTTTTTCTAACCATGGGTCCTAAGAAAGTAAGTGCAAAGGACAGTGCTGAGAAGAAAAAGAGGATGATGTCCATGGAATTACAGCATAAAATCATAGATAAACTCCGTCAGCGTACGTACACTTTATAAAACCACTTTATTTCTTTATATGCTCTATTATTTTTTATACAATATTTCTTATTTATGAAACTAGTGCAGTTAGCCTCACAAACACTCCGTTTTCTCTTATAATAAAAGCATGGTAAGAGAGGAAATGGATGTGGCCGCCGCCACCACTCGCCTTATTAAGGCCTATTTTATTCATTCTAGATTATATATCATGTTTCTATGTTAATTATATTGTTTATTATGTCATATTAGATGAATTGTGATAGATAAATAAGCCGTAGAGTTGATAGCGTCATATTGAAGTATTTTTGTCCTGCCTCCCGAGAGCAGGAATTCCGCTGGAAGGATTAATGGCATTTCAATTAATTTAAATGAGGAAAATTGACTCGGCATACGAGCAAATCGGGTTATGAGCTAGGTCACGGAATGGATTAAACTCGTAAGCAGAGGTTCCACTATTTATATATATTATGCAAATATCGAAAACCAAGCGATACAGGATGCAAAACAACCACAGGGGGGTGTGGTCTGGGCTTCACCGCCACTTACAACAAAATAATCTCCCGGGGAGTGGACCGACTAGTATAATTTTACCGCGGTTACCCCCATTGAGGCGTGTGAGAAAACTTGACCCACTCCTGGTCACATCCAAGGGGCCCCTTCGATATTCTCACTCTAAATCCACATCTATCCTTGACCAGTTTATTAAGAATGAGTAACACCAATAGTTACGGTATTGTTAAATTTTGTGGACTGTATGGGTTAATGTCTGTCTGATTGGGGAGAAGGAAGTAAGAGTACAACTTAATATCACTCACCCTTTATCCGTGCCATTGCTGTGCACTGGAAGATCCCGTCATTATCATTCCCACCATAGACCCACATTATCCCAACATACCTACTGGCCAGACGGTTGCTAAAATAATAAGAGTACTTACAGTGGGGAAGAAACAGCATTCTTGTCGCTATTCTTCGACGGATCTCGTGGTCCTGCTCGGTAGATTATTCTTCCGGCAAGACGATGATATTGGTGGTTGTCCCAATGAGTCAAGAGAAGATTGATCCCTTGAACTCTCTTACGCCCACGAGACCGGGCGTTATTTAACGTGGTTGGTCGGGGTAGTGATTCATATCCTCTCACTATACCCCTTTATTACAGTTTATACGTAACACTTTACACACTATTCACACGTCGGTTTAATGTCCCACTAATTTACTCTCGTTAGAAGTTAATCCATTAATAATTGTGTACGATGAACACTGATCAAACCGACGCACATTTCCTCCATCAACACCGTAATGGCGGCGTCGTTCACTATTTAACACATTATCACTCTATTATTATAGTTTCTTGGACTTAATGTCCCACATTATGCCCGGCGAATATTCACAACATTCACTATTGTGAAGAGAGACCATTAACCGCGATTTGGTCATTGTAAACGCCGATTCCCGTCTCCTTTATGACTAGAGCTCTCCCATCGTTCCACCTTCATTCGCTTATCCCACGAGACAGACTGCCCCTGGCCTCACATGACCTAGCTTCGCTTACCCACGCGACCGTAGCGATGGTTCTCTCTCCATCTCAATAAAAATACGAACCAACAGCCACACATTAAGAATATTCACATTAGAAAGGCTATCGAGTATAATCTTTCGGGAAAATACCCAATATTTTCCACACTGCGGCCGGGCAGAGTTCGTTGTTAGACGATTCAAATCGAGTCATTTTGCAATAGGAGTTTCCAGCCCACCCTGGACTGAACAGCTGTCTTCCTGGTAGGCCGGACCACACTTTCTGTCTCTGGTATCCCCTGGTCTGTGTCGTCTTCAACATCACTCGTGTCACTTTCCCTTAGGGTTTCGTTCACAGTTGATAGAACTCCCTTTAATTCTAAGGGGATTAACTTATTAATGGTACGTAAACTCTCTTGGCCGCGACACAACACTTTGACATTCCTGACAACACCCTGAGCGTCTGGGTACAATGTTACTACCTTACCCAGAGGCCACAATGTTCGGGGTTGCTCAGTATCAATTAATACAATGTCACCCGGTTGAATATTCTGTCGATTAGCCGCTTCTGACGCACCATAAAAATTTTCACGTAGTGTAAGGAGATATTCTTTACGCCACACATTAGACCAGTGATTAATTACTTTATTTAACATCTTAAATTTATCACTTAATACTGTCACATTATTATAATCTTCATCAATTTCCTCAGGATTATCTCCATAGATGGTGCAGCTTCTAGTTTCCGCCCACATATCAAGTGAGAAGGAGTCAGTACTTCTGCGTCGGGAGTATCAATTATGTATGAGAGAGGACGATTATTTATCCGATTCTCTGCCTCCACTAATACTGCCCGGAATTCCTCCAAGTTAATTCGTTTCCGGTGTAGTACTTTACGCAGACACCTCTTCACTGTACCTATCAGTCTTTCATACAATCCCCCTTGCAAAGGGGCCCTGGGAGCTATAAACTTCCAGCCACACCCTCGCTGATTTAACAGAGACTGTACATCATTACTCTCATTTAATTCCCTCAAATGTTGCGCTCCCGCTACAAAGTTAGTGGCATTATCTGAAATCATGAGTCTCGGACAGGATCTCCTAGCTGCAAATTTACGAAACAGCTGTATGAACTGTTCTGCAGACAAATCCTGTGCCACTTCTAAGTGTACTGCCCTTGTAGCGGTACAAGTGAATGAACACACATACACTTTTAAAGGAACACCATCTGCAGTACCCGTTAAAATGATTGGGCCACTGTAATCTACACCGGTTACATCAAATGTCTTTATTAACTGCACTCGTTCCTTGGGCAATGGTGGAGGTCCTGGATACATATAGGTTCTGGCATCCACTCGACGGCACACTACACATGTCTTGATGACTTGTTTCACACTCTGTCGTCCTTGAGAGATCCAGAAAGTTTCCCTAATGCAATTTAAGGTATCTTGTACTCCACCATGCATCACATTTTTATGGGCATTTAATACAATTAAAGTTGTCAGATGATGAGTCTTGGGTAGTAGGATAGGGTGTTTAGCATATTCACCCAATTCAGCATGTTGCAATCTACCTCTGCACTTGATTACGTCATCCTCCAAGTATAGCCCCAATTTCTCTATTATGAACCCTTCCCAAGTTTTCCATCCCTTAGCAATTTAATCTCCTCTCCATAGATTTCTCCTTGTACTATCTGTACCCAGTATTTCAGGGGATGAGGAAAATCATACGGGATATTCATCTTGTTTATGAATTTAAACACCAACTTCGTGACATTAATCAATTTTGGGAAGGATGAGTATCTATTTATATCAATGGCTAAGGAGGGACCGAGGACTGGAGCCGTGTTCACAGTAATTTCCACCGGAGCAATATGCGCCTTTTGAACAGGCCAGTTACTTTTATCCACCAACCAACTGGGTCCCTTAAACCATGATAAAGTCTTCACAAATTTTGCACAAGTCAACCCACGAGACAAGAAATCAGCTGGGTTCTCCGCTCCGGGAATATGGTTAAAAGTTAACTTATGTTGACCCAAACTGTCATACTTTTCTTGCATCTGGTTAATCTCTGCGACTATTTTGCACGAATATAATCTTGCTGGTTCCGTTGCGGATCCACTGCAAAGATATCTCATTATCAGACCAAATTATGGTGTCGCTAATATTTATCTCCGGCAATTTACTCCGTAAATAATCAGCTAATTTGATACCCACGTAGATGGCGGTTAATTCCAACTGAGGTAAGGTACGCAATTTAATTGGAGCCACTTTAGTTTTAGACATGACAAGAGAAATATCTTTATCACATTGAAGATAAGCGACTGCTCCATACGCTAATTTAGAAGCATCGCAAAAAATGTGGAGTGTATTTTCCACTCCAGGGCGTGTTACACACCGTAGGAACTCCAACATTGGAATTTTCTCATAATCACCAATTAATTCTTCCCACCTGTTAACGAATTCCTCCGGTAGGGTTTCATCCCAAGCACACTTCTGCTTCCATGCCTCTTGTACCAATAATTTCCCTCGGATTGTAAGCCTAGTGGATCGAAACATTTTGAAACTTCAGCGAGCAGGGTTCTCTTCGTTAATTTCTTGGGCATACTATAATTATTAGGCTTTAACGATATCAAGTCTCTCTCAAGTATCCCAAGTCAGTCCCAATACATTGCTACACCCAGATACTCCATCTCCGGGATTATCTTTATTTATTCGGTCCTTTAACCTGGACGAATTACTGTTCCACTCCCTGAGAGGCATATTTGCACCTTGCATTATGTCATTAGCCCCTTCATATATCTTCATTAGCTCCTCTTCAGTTGACGTCACACCCAGGAAGTTGTCCACATAAAATTGTTTACTCATTATTTCACTCAGTGGACCACCTGTACGTTTAAGATGGGCATTTATCGTCGCCTGAAGTAAGAACGGACTAGAAGTAGCCCCAAATAAGACACTTCTGAATCTGAAAGTTTTCAGCGGACTAAGTGGATTGCTAGGATCCTCTGGCCACAGAAATCTTGTGTAATCCCGATCCGTTTCTTGCAATCCCACTCTCAGGAAAGCTTTACTTATATCTGCCGTAAAGGCATAATTATTAACTCTGAAATTCAATAACACATCTCCCAATTTCTCCGTCAGCGACGGACCTGTCATTAAACAATCATTCAAACTAGGTACATTTTTATTACCCCTGGCACTACAATTAAACACGATCCTCAAAGGAGTGGTTTTCGAATCCTTCTTCACTCCGTGATGAGGTAAGTAGTGGCCATGAATATTGGCTTGCTCAGGGGGTACCTAATCTATGAACTGGTTAATTAACTGTTCATTAATGATCCCATTATAAGCAGTCAGCAATTCTGGTGTCTTACTCAATTCGTGGAGCTGGGCCTTTAATTGTCCATACGCCATTCGGTAATTAGTAGGTAATTCCGGATGGTTCAGCTTCCATGGGAGTCGCACCCAGTATTGTCCAGACTCAAATTTAACATCCTTCAGGTATTGTTCCTGAGTGAAGGAATCATCTGGACTTTCTTCATTTACATTAATCCCAATACTGTCCAGTTCCCACAACTTGTGTACTGGTTCAACGGCATTCTCTATAGAAGAATATGTACTCTGGGGCGGCGTTTCGTGCGTAAGACACACAGTGACTGCATTTATGGCTTCCTCCAGTCATTCATTACTGCGAGGAAGCCGCCATAAATTACATGGCCTGCACCCGTGTTGAGAAGAGTGACTCTGCACCTCTTCGTCATACCCTTCACAAAGGCTGCATAATAGTCGCTGCCTATTAATACTCCTATTGGTCCCACAGAGTCATTATTGACCACTGAGGGTGCCAGTTTCACATTATTCTGTGAGAGTCTCTGCGTGGTGGCATTAAGACCCACAGTGGAGATCTTCTCCGGTAGTCTATCCACGACTACTGCATTAACTTGGGTCTTCTCTCTGCCCAGACCGACGTTTATATAAACCGTGTCATACGACTGGGCCCTTTTATCTGAGAGAAAACCTGATAATTTTAATGTGGTAGGATCCCCCCTTCGTACTTTCATCCCATTAAGGCAACTGCGCTTTATGAAAGTATGTTGTGATCCCTGATCTAACAACGCTGTTACAGTCTTGGATTTACGCCATTTATCTTTAACTGTCATGTCCAACACAGGTAGTGCTACTTCAGCTAAACCATTACGAACGTTAGCTGCAAGTTTTACGTGCGCCACTGTAGTGTCGGGGTGATTATCCTTACCATTACTAGGATTACACCCGCTCTTACACATCACTATGTGGTGCCTGCCATTATTGCATTGGTGACAAGTATTCAGTTTGGTCTGGCAATCCCTCACATTATGATTACCAAGACATCGAATACACTGGTCCAGCTCATCCAATCTCTTCACTTTCGCATCCCAAGAATTATAGGTAACGCAAAGTTTAGAGAGGTGGGTTTCATTACAGAAGAGACAATCTCTCTTCTCATGGCTCGACAGCTTACCCCCCGGGTTACCCTTACTGGGGTGTTTATTCTTTCTGTCTTGTTGTGACGAACCACTATTACTGGTCCCTGTCACTTGATATGTGCCAACATAACCCTTTTTAGTGGATGGGTTGTAACTATTACCATTGGGATAAATTTTCCCTTTGTGGAATTTAACGGGTGACTCAACGTCATTATGACCGGTATTCTTAAAGGTGGTGGGCTGGCTAGTCTGCAGTTGAACAATTAATTCTTGCAAGCCTATCCTTATTTCCTCCAACCTAAAGTAACCTTTATGATACTTGTTAGACAACCACTCTATCGTCTTATGGTTCAATTGAGGTTGTATCATCCCACTCAATAACCAATCTGATGCCTCCAGATTATGTTTATTACTCAAGATTTTGAGAGTGCTCTCTAGTTTAATCCGAAATTGTTGCAAGCTTTTATAGTTGTGCTCTGGAGTTTTCAATTTAACCAGCGCAGTTACTAGATCCAGTCTACGCTGTTCCGTATTACATAGGTACTCTTTAACAGACTAACAGCTTCTGTATAAGAGTCGTTTATATTGGGGAAGGCCTGAATGAGAATGAGGGCATCTCCCCTCAATTGTCCCTTTAAATAAATCAACTTATTAACAGGTTCAAGATCATTCCTATCATGTACCATTGCCTTAAAAATGGACAAAATTCCTCCCAGCTGTCTCCTGGCTGGAACGACAGCAATTGTACCTCTGGGAGTTTGGGGAATGACATCTTATTTACTGTCCCAGGCTGGCCCACTAAGTTATCTACACTCTTTGCACTGTGCAAAGCCCTAGTTTTACAGGACAGAATATGTTCCTCCACTTCATAATATTGCTCAAACAGTGTTTCTATTTCCTCATTATCTGTACAATTCTCCATAAGGTCCTTTTCATATTCCTTAAACCACAACTTGTATGACTCATATCTACTATCTAAGGAGTCTAAATACAATTTTAATTCATCGGGGTCCACTGTATCTTGATCCATGAACTCCGTGCACTTATTGAGTGCCTTTGTAACATGACCCTTACGAGCTTGTAACGAGGCTTTCTTTGCTTTAAGATCCCTGGGCTTGACACTCCCAGCAGCTTCATCGGGTCCAGCCATGGTTATAGGATTAATAACCATTGATGTCACAAATTAAATAAATTGTTTATAAAGGTGATTATCAAACCTTACTCTTGCACAAATCGTAGCCACGCCTGGGCTAGCAATTAATTGGACTAATTACTGTCCACCACACAATTAATTAACTGTGTACTCTATACTACTTCCTACGATCAGTCACTTGATTATTAAATAATTAATTCAATTGATTAATTCACTAATCACCTCCGGTTCAGAAAGGACCAACGGGCGATGTGGGGAATTAAGAGATTACCTGTCTGGGCTTCACCGCCACTTACAACAAAATAATCTCCCGGGGAGTGGACCGACTAGTATAATTTTACCGCGGTTACCCCCGTTGAGGCGTGTGAGAAAACTTGACCCACTCCTGGTCACATCCAAGGGGACCCTTCGATATTCTCACTCTAAATCCACATCTATCCTTGATCAGTTTATTAAGAATGAGTAACACCAATAGTTACGGTATTGTTAAATTTTGTGGACTGTATGGGTTAATGTCTGACTGATTGGGGAGAAGGAAGTAAGAGTACAACTTAATATCACTCACCCTTTATCCGTGCCATTGCTGTGCACTGGAAGATCCCGTCATTATCATTCCCACCATAGACCCACATTATCCTAACATACCTACTGGCCAGACGGTTGCTAAAATAATAAGAGTACTTACAGTGTGGAAGAAACAGCATTCTTGTCGCTATTCTTCGACGGATCTCGTGGTCCTGCTCGGTAGATTATTCTTCCGGCAAGACGATGATATTGGTGGTTGTCCCACGAGACCGGGCGTTATTTAACGTGGTTGGTCGGGGTAGTGATTCATATCCTCTCACTATACCCCTTTATTACAGTTTATACGTAACACTTTACACACTATTCACACGTCGGTTTAATGTCCCACTAATTTACTCTCGTTAGAAGTTAATCCATTAATAATTGTGTACGATGAACACTGATCAACCGACACATATTTCCGCCATCAACACCGTAATGGCGGCGTCGTTCACTATTTAACACATTATCACTCTATTATTATAGTTTCTTGGACTTAATGTCCCACATTATGCCCGGCGAATATTCACAACATTCACTATTGTGAAGAGAGACCATTAACCGCGATTTGGTCATTGTAAACGCCGATTCCCGTCTCCTTTATGACTAGAGCTCTCCCATCGTTCCACCTTCATTCGCTTATCCCACGAGACAGACTGCCCCTGGCCTCACATGACCTAGCTTCGCTTACCCACGCGACCGTAGCGATGGTTCTCTCTCCATCTCAATAAAAATACGAACCAACAGCCACACATTAAGAATATTCACATTAGAAAGACTATCGAGTATAATCTTTCGGGAAAATACCCAATATTTTCCACAGGGGAGTAGAATGATAGTTCTAGGCCTTTTGTGTTGCAATCAACACATCAGGAGCTTGCAAAATTGCAGAAAAGAGGAGGATGTCCCTCCTTCACTGGAGTGAGGGAGGGAGAGAGGAGGGTACAGGAAGTGCCCCCAGCCAGAAGGATGAATATTATAGCATTAGAAAAATCCCACAAGCATCGATATTGTAATAGCCTAAACGAAATTAACTTGGCAATAATAAATATTCGATCAAATTCCTCTATGACATCAATAACTTTACACACATAAATATACTGCGAGTGATATAGAAGTCTCTGCCAATTATAGGGTAGCCTTCCAAAGGACAACGTGTCCATTTAAATTGATGAGAAAACTGAAACATTTAGAGGATAGACTTCTAAAAGTTAAGTAAAGGAAACGGGGCTCATTAAAATAAATTCATTTATAAGGGAAAGGCATCTGCAATTGCAAGAAAGATGGCCAAAGATATTCAAACCACATAATTTTGAGGCAAACTCTGGTTCAACCTTCAGAAACTGCAGGAAAAATATGCCCTAATTCCTCGGAGTGACACTACATTTAAGACAGTTTAATGCATTCATATGAGAGCCCAATTTTAGATTGTGTACTATTGCCTCAACTAAAAACGCATCTAATTTGAACAGCCCGTCACTGATATTGTATAATGACTACCTATCATGCTTAATAATTGCCGATTCTACAATATTCCTTTCAAGCCAGGAGGAACAAGGGAAGATGACTTGTTCCCGATAATTTGATGGGTTATTACAAGCTCTAATATGGTTGAAAATCGAGTTCGACTCCTGTGCTGGACGTATCGAATAACGGTGCTGGGACATTCTCACCTCCTATTCTGCCAGCTGTGAGTCTACCATTGTATCAGATATATCATCAGACCATTTCCCAAGGCTAACCTCACTAGATATAGGTAATACTATCCTTCCTGGTGGAATATTCAAACGGAAACGTTTTAATGTTCCCCCTGATCAACATGAGGACTTTGTTGCACATGTGACTGACTGGTATAATTCCTATGAGTGTTCCTCTGTTGAGACCTTTAACAATGACCTTGTGAGCAGTATTCAGAACTACTTAGAGTCGCCTCAAAAACCTCCTGGAACTCTTAACCCAACCAACTTCCATAACAATCATACCTCCTATAATGACCATACTTATTACAATGATCTTAAACTTCGAACACTGAAACGTACTGCTCGCAGAATAGGCCTAGCCTATAGAAGACATCGTACCCCTGGAATGCTGAGACTCTTTCAAACTGCCCTCGCTGCTGCCAGAGAGCGTATGACAGAGCTGCGGCAAACTGACTGGGAAAAATTTGTCAATGGTCTCAATGCTCACACCCCACTTAGCCGAGCATGGAGGGACATAAATAGAATTAAGGGTAACAGAACCGGTCAGATTGCGCACCCTCATCCCTTACATAGGGCGAATGAAAAATAAACACATAAGCAGTATAATGTGATCCTTTATTGACAACGTTTCGCCCACGCAGTGGGCTTTATCGAGTCACAGACAAATCTACCTGGAAAATGAGTAACATGAAGATATATATAGGGTATAGTCAGGTGGAGAAAGCTGCATGTGACAGTCTTAAAAGTAGTGTGATAGTTAAAAACATAGTGTGACTTAAAGGACCTGCAGTGTACCATTCTTGAGTTCTAGGTGGGATAGCGTTGAAGAAGTTTCTTGGCAATAGGTTCAGCTATGTTGTAGAAGCCGTTGTTCTGGTTGAAGTTGTTGGATATACAGATGAGTGATGATTCTAGGATTCTTCGGTATTGCGTGTTGTCTTCTCTGGCGATGAGTCTTGCGTTTCTGTAGTTGATTAAATGGTTGTGTAAATTTCGGTGTTGAACACGGGCATTTCTTGAGTCGTCAGATCTGCCTGCGTACTGGTGTTCTGAAATGCGTGTTTGTAGGTCTCTGGATGTTTCGCCAACGTATAATTTGCTGCAGCCATTACAAGGGATTGTGTATACCCCTGCCATGGATTGAAGCTTTTCCTGTCTGTTACTGGTAATGTCCTTGATGGTGGTGGATGTGGAGGTGGATACAAACACGCATTTCAGAACACCAGTACGCAGGCAGATCTGACGACTCAAGAAATGCCTGTGTTCAACACCGAAATTTACACAACCATTTAATCAACTACAGAAACGCAAGACTCATCGCCAGAGAAGACAACACGCAATACCGAAGAATCCTAGAATCATCACTCATCTGTATATCCAACAACTTCAACCAGAACAACGGCTTCTACAACATAGCTGAACCTATTGCCAAGAAACTTCTTCAACGCTATCCCACCTAGAACTCAAGAATGGTACACTGCAGGTCCTTTAAGTCACACAATGTTTTTAACTATCACACTACTTTTAAGATTGTCACATGCAGCTTTCTCCACCTGACCCAGCATTCTCCACCTGACCCAGCATTCTCCACCTGACTATACCCTATATATATCTCCATGTTGCTCATTTTCCAGGTAGATCTGTCTGTGACTCGATAAAGCCCACTGCGTGGGCGAAACGTTGTCAATAAAGGATCACATTATACTGCTTATGTGTTTATTTTTCCATTGTGTCGGTATTTTATACCATTTATTTCCATAGGGCGAATGAGCTAGTCAGTGCTTGGGCTGTTACATCAAGCTATGAAAATCTTCCCAGTACCACACAGGCGAAATTAAATGACAAATATGATGCTAGGGAGAGACTTGTTTGTTTTATGCTCAGCAAGGAAGATGACTGTAACATTCCTTTCACTGACTTTGAACTTGATGCAGCACTAACTAAGGGCAACTCCACGTCGCCTGGTGAGGATGGTATTACCTACAATATACTAAGATTGCTGTGTCGAGTACCAGGCAATCCTTTACTCGAATTATACAACATGAGCTATGTAACTGGGGAGCTCCCTAAATCTTGGACCAACAGCCTCATCATTCCCATTCCTAAGCCCAATCAACAAAATTCATTTCGCCCAATATCTCTTACTAGCTGCTTATGTAAAACATTTGAGAGGATGATTCTTAATCGTCTCATATACAGAATCAAACATTTTTTTGTCCCCCCGGTTGCATGGTTTCATGCATGGAAGGAGTGTGCACCATTGCATAGCCACCTTTTTCACTCTGCACACTGACAGCTCATACACTACCTTCCTTGACCTTAAATCTGCTTTTGATGTTGCCAACAGACATGTAATCATTAGTGAACTTGCCAGAATGGATGTTGGAGGATGGCTTCTCCGCTGGATTAAAGGCTACCTGTCCAACAGAAAGTCTTCTGTGTTGTTCCAGGGGCATAGAAGTATAACTAAAGACTTTGAATTAGGAACCCCACAGGGAGGTGTGTGTAGTGATACCGCTCTTGTGGAGAGCCGCAGCAGGACACAATACGGCACCACCTCAGGGGGCCCCTAACAATAACAACAAACAGTACGGCGATGGCCCAGCATGGCGTGTGGTCTCGCTCTTACACAAATACATTCGTGATGCAGATTACATGGTAAGCTTAAATATGTCGCCAGTAGCTATAGCTTTTCTGAGGACATATGCACCTTACATCACCTGTCCTGCAGCAGCAGTCATTAGATGTATTTTCTTCTGTTGCAGACATGTACCATGGATTTTGTGTTCAATAAAGCCTAGAAATGAGGCCTGTGTTTTTATCACAACAATTTATTGAACACAAATATCCTGGGCTACCTGGTGGCGATTCTGAGCTAGACTACACAGCAAAATGGAGCGTTTACTGAAACCTGAGAGGCTAGACTCTGACCCCAGTGTATCAACGGCTGCTCAGGAATGGAAGCACTGGTTTAAGACTTTCGAAAACTTCTTGAGAGCCTTTCCTCAGGAAGATCTAGATAAACTAAGCCTGCTCATCAACTTTGTGTCACCTAAAATCTATGAGGTTATTTCTGAGTGTAATACCTATGAAGATGCTATCAATGCCCTCAAGTCTCAGTATATTAAGCCCACAAATGAAATCTTTGCACGATATCGTCTTGCAACTCGCCGCCAGCAGATTGGTGAATCCTTAGAGGAATACTTTCAAGCATTGAAAATATTAGGTAAGGACTGTAACTTCCGAGCGGTGACAGCTTCTCAGTATTGTGAAGAGTCCATCAGGGATGCTTTTATCAGTGGCCTGCAATCACCAATAATAAGGCAGCGTTTATTGGAGAATAAAACTCTGGACTTAGCCACTACCCTTGACCAGGCAAGATCATTAGATTCAGCTCAGAAGAATTCTGAAGTGTACAGTACTACCCAGCCTTCTCGAGTGGTAAGTGCTGTAACTCCCGACCAAGACTCTTTTAATGAGGTTACCGTGGAACCTGCTTCAGTGACAGCAGCTGCAGGCACAAAGTGTTTCTTTGTGGTTTTCAAGACATCCACGTCCAAAGTGTCCGGCTCGTGAAGCAATGTGCCATCAATGCCATAAGAAAGGTCACTTTGCTAAAGTATGTCGTGCTAATACATCAACAAGAGCTAGTGCTTCTATGCATTCCGACCAGGCGACTCTAGCAACAGTGACTTCTGCGGCTGCTCCAAATTCACTGTCAAAGGCAGTTGTGAAAGTGTTCATCAAAGGAACGAAGTAGATGGTCTGATTGACAGTGGCAGCTCAGAGAGTTTCATCAACCTTGACGTAGTTAAACGCCACTCCTTGACGGTACATCACTCATCAGGTACCGTTTCCATGGCATCAACATCTCTCTCTATTCAGACGTTAGGGTTTTGTAAGGTAAACCTTAGAGTTAATGACAGGGATTATCAAGATGTACATTTAGCTGTTCTGCCACAACTGTGCTCTGATGTGATCCTTGGTCAGGACTTTCAGAAGCGTCATGGTAGTGTTACCTTAACATATGGAGTGAACTGCCTCCTCTCGTTGTCTGTGGTCTTAGCACTTTAAGGGTAGACCCACCAAAGCTGTTTGCGAATCTTACTGCGGATTGTCATCCTATATCAGCTAAGTCACGCCGCTATTCTTATGAAGATAGGATGTTCATTGAGAAAGAAACTCAGAGGTTGCTGAAGGAGGGTATTATAGAACAAGTAATTCTCCGTGGCGTGCACAGGTCGTTGTTGTCAAGGATGATTATAGGAAACGGAGGCTGGCTATCGACTATTCTGAGACAATCAACAAATTTACACTTCTTGATGGGTACCCTCTACCTCGAATTGATGATACAGTGAACAAAATTGCTCAGTACTATGTGTTTAGCACAATTGATCTACGAAGTGCCTATCATCAAGTCCCTATAAGGAATGAAGATAAACCATACACAGCGTTTCAGGCTAGTGACGGCCTCTATCAGTTTACCAGAGTCCCTTTTGGGGTTACCAATGGGGTAGCCTGTTTCCAACGAATTATGGATTCACTCATTCAGGAAGAGCAACTTATGGGAACTTATGCATATTTAGATAATGTTACCATTTGTGGCAAGACCCAGGAGGAACATGATGCAAACCTTGATAAGTTTTTGGAAGCTGCCAAGAAGAAAAATATCAGTTACAATGAAGAAAAGTGCACTTTTTCCACTAAAAGGCTTAACATCCTTGGTTATGTGGTGGAAGGAGGTGCAATATCCCCAGACCCTGAAAGACTTCGACCTCTACGGGAACTTCCAATGCCCCAAGACAAAAAGTCACTCCAAAGAACTCTTGGTCTTTTTGCTTATTACTCACAGTGGATCTACAACTATTCAAGTAAAGTTCGCCCACTGAGTGCTACCACAATATTTCCTGTGACAAAGGAAGCAGAAACTGCTTTCTATACTCTCAAACAGGATATTGAAAACTCAGTAGTTCAGGCCATTGATGAGTCCCTACCATTCGAGGTGGAAACGGATGCATCTGAAGTTGCCATTGCTGCAGTCCTATCTCAGGCAGGACGTCCCGTTGCTTTCTTTTCAAGAACTTTTCAAGGATCAGAGAAGTGCTATGCTGCTGTAGAAAAGGAAGCCCAGGCCATCATAGAAGCAGTTCGCCACTGGAGGCATTATTTAACAGGCAGACATTTCACTGTAAGGACTGACCAACGGTCCGTGATGTATATGTTTGACAAGAAGCACAAAAGTAAGATCAAGAATGACAAGATATTACGCTGGAGGATGGAACTATCGTGTTATAACTTTGATATTCTGTATCGACCGGGTGAAGAAAACATTTCACCTGATGCATTCTCAGGTCCCACTGTGGAGCAGCATGTCATGATTTGCAATCACTCTCAGAGCTCCACAAGGCCTTGTGTCACCCAGGAGTTACACGCCTGTATCATTTTGTTAAATCTAAGAATATGCCCTACTCAGTGGAAGAGGTGCGACAAGTGATCAGATCATGCAGAGTATGTGCAGAGTGCAAGCCAAACTTTCACCAGCCAGAGAAAACTCATCTCATAAAAGCCACCCAGCCTTTCGAGAGACTGAATATAGATTTCAAAGGACCTCTACCAAGCATAAACCAGAATAGGTATTTCCTTAACATAGTAGATGAATATTCTAGGTTTCCTTTTGTGTTCCCTGTGCAAATATGACTGCTTCAACTGTCATCAGTTGTCTTTCCCAGTTATTCGCTATTTTTGGTATGCCGGCCTATATCCATTCAGACAGGGGATCCTCGTTCATGAGTAATGAACTTCATGAGTTTTTGGCTAACAAAGGGATTGCTTGCAGCAGAACAACAAGCTACAACCCTCAAGGCAAGGGTCAAGTGGAGCGGTTCAATGGTACTATATGGAAGTCAGTTACAATGACACTGAAATCTCGCAATCTACCTGTTCAACACTGGCAGACTGTCTTACCTGATGCCCTTCACTCTATTAGATCATTGCTGTGCACAGCTACTAATGCTACCCCTCATGAGAGACTCTTCAACTATTCACGTCGTTCCTCTACGGAGCCTCCATGCCCACCTGGTTATGTCACCCTGGACCCATTCTCCTGAAGAGTCACCGTAGGATGAACAAGACGGATCCTTTAGTGGAAGAGGTAGAGCTCCTACAAGCTAATCCGCATTATGCCCACATTCGCTACCAAAATGGTGAAGAGACTACTGTATCTACAAGACACTTAGCCCCAGTTGAAACCAATGTTAGTGCGGAATCTCAAGATACACCAATAGATGTTGCGAAAGATGCTTCGGTTTCTCCAGGAAGCCTTTTCAGGCTACCCCTATTGAAATAGAGGATGCCGCTCCAGTAGATAGTCAAACCCGCTAGAAAATACCGAACCCGGTGAAGAGGCTCAAGGGCTACGAAGGTCTGGACGTACACGTCACCCACCTAACCGTTTGGAGGATTACTGTATCTGATATTTTAGAAGGGGGAGATTGTAGTGATACCGCTCTTGTGGAGAGCCGCAGCAGGACACAATACGGCACCACCTCAGGGGGCCCCTAACAATAACAACAAACAGTACGGCGATGGCCCAGCATGGCGTGTGGTCTCGCTCTTACACAAATACATTCGTGATGCAGATTACATGGTAAGCTTAAATATGTCGCCAGTAGCTATAGCTTTTCTGAGGACATATGCACCTTACATCACCTGTCCTGCAGCAGCAGTCATTAGATGTATTTTCTTCTGTTGCAGACATGTACCATGGATTTTGTGTTCAATAAAGCCTAGAAATGAGGCCTGTGTTTTTATCACAACAGTGTGCTCAGTCCCACTCTATTCAATATTCTAATTAATGCCTTACTTAATGCTATGCCTAGCCAGCCCCATCATTATATGATCAGTTTTGCTGATGATATAATGATTCACACCACCGGATTCTCCAACACCCAAAACATCCTTAACCATGTACTAGCCTCGTGTCAGGACCTGGGGTTGATAATGTCTACTGATAAAACAACGATACTCAATAGGCGTCCTCCTCGACAGAGAGGCACAGTTCGCCAGGTCCAGTTGCATGATGGGTCTCTTCTAGAATATGTAAACAGATACAGGTATCTAGGCTTTGAGGTCCCACTACTTGGACCTGTTGTAACGAGACTTTGTCGTCAATACAAAGAAAGGCTGAGAGCACTTAGAGTTGTGGCAGGGTTTCACCCCAGGTATGGTGCTAATGTTAAAATTGTGAAAATGATGTATCTTGCTTATATTAGATCATTAGTTGATTATGCTGCCCCACTACTTGCTCTTGTGTCTGACTGGAAGCTTGGGGGGCTGGAAAAACTGCAGAACGAAGCAATGAGGATCATTTTAGGATGCCCTCGTACTGCCAAAATTTTAAATATGCAGAAAGAGCTTGATATTCCAAGCATCAGAGATCGTATTACTGAAAGAAATATCCTAATTGGGGTTAATATGCTCAGGCAAGCCCATTCAAACCCATGCACAGAAGCCCTCCAAACTTTCCTCTGCACTGGTGAACAACCCTCTAGATGGATCGAAAAAACTGGAACCGACCTCCGCATGAATCAGATACATGATCTGTGGCAAGTAAGGCAACAGCGGCACTTCTCCGCTCCATGGAATATTACCCCATTCCAAACTACCATCCCTCCATTTCCCCCCAAACTACTTCTTAAATCACAACCAAAGCTTCGCCTTGAAGCCAAACATGATGCCTTAAGCTGTATTGATAAGTTTGCCAAACAGCACACTCTCTCACAAATTATTTACGTTGATGGTTCTGTTCACCAATCCACTGGTGCAGCTGGTAGTGCTGCTGTTGTCATACAGAGTGATGGCTCTCTTAAAGAAATTGGAGCACGCATCAATAACTGGGCCTCTACCCTTCAGACAGAACTGTTTGCCATACTCCTTGCACTCAAATGCGTCCATGTATCTAGGGTTAACTCTCTAATTGTATCTGATTCTCTGTCATCCATAAATGCTCTCAACTCATCAAGTATAACTTGTAGCATGCTTGTGTCAGAAGCCAGACACAGGTATGGTAGGATTCTGGATAGTAGAGTCAGAGTGCACATGCTGTGGATTTCATCTCACATTGGTCTTCAGATGCATGACAGAACTGATAAATTGGCTAAGTTTTATGCTTTCAAAGAGGGGATAGATTACAATCTTGGCTTGTCAGTTAGCAGTTTGAGAACAATAATACGAAAAGAACTTCAACTGAATTTTATTGACTTAAGACTCAGGGAGATTGACACCAGTCAGTCCATCTATCATCATTCTATCATGCAGGAGGAGCCACATGTCTATGGTGCATCCAACAAAATAAACAGACTCTTGATGTCACTACCGCCTGCCTCCGGCTGGGTTGCAAGTATCTTTGGCAGGTTAAATCACCACCACCAGATGTAGACCAAACAAAATGTAAACTTTGCCAGTTGGATTATTGTCACACCTGCGTCATTATGTACTGGAGTGCGATAAAATTAATGAATTCAGAGACAACTCACTCAGAAATGTTCAAGATATGTCAAAGTATTTTATCCACAGTGGTATATTACAGACCATTCTGGAAAAATACCCTGACTTTGCTCCTGTAAATAAAGCATTGCCAATGTGTGTGTTGTTAGTTACCATTTTGTTACCATTTTGTCCTAGGCACATGTCAATTAGACACTAGGCCTGTTGTATATATAGTGTGTGTGTATGTGTATGTAAGGAAACACTTCGAAATGTTTCTGTCCCACCGGGAATTGAACCCGGCCCCTCCGTGTGTGTGTGTGTGTGTGTTGTATGTGTGTGTGTATGTATGTATGTTATGTGTGTATGTATATACATGTATGTGTTTGTATATGTGTTGTGTGTGTGTGTGTGTGTATATATGTATTGTGTGCGTGTGGGGACCCAACAATTAAAATTTGCACCAATAACTCATTACAGTTGTGGCTGGGTGTAGACTAATAGATTGCTCATTGATTTATAATTTGTTCATGATTGCAACCATGTACAGACGTAAGTAAATTTACTTACATGATTCATTACCTTGTAACTAGTGAATTCATTACCATTGTACCTTGTTCAGCTATCAAACTTTGGGGCCCAGTCTCTGGACCCTATATACCTCTGTAATCTGCAAATACTTTGTAACTTGTCATGATTGTGACCATCTTAGTTCATTACCTTTGTAACTTGCTCAGCTATCAAACTTGAGGTCCAGTCCCTGGACCCATTATGTACCTCTGTAATCTTTGACTACCGCCCACAGGATGGGTATGGGGTCATAATAAAGATATCAAACTAAAAAAACTATGATTTTCCTGTTTCTTGGTTGCAACCGTTGCAACCAACTCTGTAGACACAACCATCACGTTGTTGGTGTGCATTCTTTATCAAGATGCTTCTAACAGTCCGTGAATTTTTAAATACTACTTGTATATTAAATCTTCTAAGAGCATTCTGCAGAACAGATAAATTCTCGTTATATGGGAGGACTAGAGACTAGAGTCTAGAGACTAGGACTACAGACTAGAGTAAAAAAAGTGTATTTCTTACTATGTTTTGAGAGCCTATAGAGTGTGCAGTCCGGAGTTCCTAGATGAAGAAATTAGGAAAATATTTGACATTGGTATGAAACTGCGATATCCTAAGGTGTTTTTGGAATCTGCCTTGCTGGCAGCTAAGAAAACTTATTATAGAACAGAACCTAGGATAACATGGAGAATTTAGCTAAAAATGACATTAGTTTATGTTAGGTGAGGTTTCTAAGATAGGTAGGCCTACCTTAAAAGAAAAATTGCCTGGCATTTTCCCAAAATAAATTTATTTAGCTGTAAAGCTGCTTTCCTTGGACGGTTTCCTGTCGTTTCCATCTCCCTGGACGGATTTTCCGTCATTTTCTTGCTGGATGGGTTTCCCTGTCATATCGCCATTGAAAAGTTCCACTATTATTATCCACCGTCCTTTTTAAAACGACTTGAATGGGTTTACCTGTCATTTTCCACCACCCTGGACAGTTTTCCTGTCATATTCCGTCACCCTGGACGGTTCTGACATTTTCGTTCGTCCTGGACGGGTTTCGTTGTCATTTTCGATCTCCCAGGACCGGTTTCTCTGTCATAGTCCATCTCCCTGGGCGGAATTCCTGTCATATTTCATCGCTCTGGAAGTGTTTTCCTGTCATTTTTTCGCCTGGATGGGTTTCATGTCATTTTCCAGCGTTTTGGATATGTTTCTGTCATTTTCCCTCGTGGTGTAGGGTTTCAATGGCATATTCATTCACCCTGAATAGGTTTCCCTTTTATTTTCCACGTTCTGCATGGTTTTCCTGTCACATTCCTTCGCTCTGGATGTTTCTGTCTCTCACTTTCTATTGTATCTGGAAGTTTCTCTGTCATATTCTATCGCCCTGGATGGGATTCCTGTCATATTCCATCTCCTGGAATGGTTTCCCTGTCATTTTCCTTCGCTCTGGTTGGGTTTCCCTGTCATACTGAATCTCCTTGGAATGGTTTCCTGACAAATTCTATATCATGGACCGGTTTCTGTCATATTCCATCACCTAAACTTTTTCCCCGTCAGTTTCATTCGCACTGGACGTTTTCAATGTCGTTTTCCACCTCCTGGACGGCTTTCCTTGTCATATTCCTTCTTGTGGATGGGTTTCCCCGTCATATTAGATTGCCCTGGACAAATTTCCTTTCATTTTCCATCTCTTTGAATGGGTTTCTCTGTCATATTCCCTCGCCCTGACAGTTTCCTTGCCCCTTTCCATCTCCCTGGACATTTTTCTATTTCATTTCCATCGAACTCGACGGTTTCCTGTCATATTCCATCACCCAAGACGGGTTTCCCTGTCATATTCCATCACCCAGGACGGCTTCCCTGTCATATTCCATCACCCAAGACGGGTTTCCTGTCATATTCCATCACCCAAGACGGTTTCCTGTCATATTCCATCACCCAGGACGGGTCTCCTCCATTTCCATCACCCAGAACGGGTCTCCGTGTCATATTCCATCACCCAGGACGGGTCTCCCTGTCATATTCCATCACCCAGGACGGGTCTCCCTGTCATATTCCATCACCCAGGACGGGTCTCCCTGTCATATTCCATCACCCAGGAGGGCTCCCTGCATATTCCATCACCATGGACGGGTCTCCCTGTCATATTCCATCACCCAGGACGGGTCTCCCTGTTAAATTCCATCACCCAGGACGGGTCTCCCTGTCATATTCCATCACCCAGGACGGGTCTCCCTGTCATATTCCATCACCCAGGACGGGTCTCCCTGTCATATTCCATCACCCAGGACGGGTCTCACTGTCATATTCCATCACCCTGGACGGGTCTCCCTGTCATATTCCATCACCCAGGACGGGTCTCCCTGTCATATTACTCATCTATTGAATCTTTTTCCTGTCATATTCCATCACCATGGACAGGTTTTCCTCTCATTTTCCATCGCCCATTATGGGTTTCCCTGTCATATTGCATTTTCCAGGAGGGGTTCCCTTGTCATGCTCCATCACCCTGGACGGGTCTCCCTGTTATATTCTATCGCCCAGGACGGGTCTCCCTGTCATATTTCTTCGCCACGGAATCTTTTCCCCTCTCATATTCCCGCATCTTTGACAGGTTCTTCTGTCATTTCCCATCGCCCAGGACGCGTTTCCCTGTCATTTTCAATCGCCTTGGACGGTTTTCTCTGTCATATTCTATCGCGCCTGACAGGTTTCATTTTCATATTCCATAGCTCTGGACGGGATCGCTGTCATTTTAAATCGCCCTGGAAAGGTTTCCCTGTCATTTTCCATCTCCCTGGATAGGCTTCCCTGTCATATACCATTTCCATGAACTGGTTTGTCTGTCATATTCAATCTCCCTGGACTCTTCTCCCGGTCATATTCCATTGAACTAGACCGGTTTTCCTGTCATATTTTATCACGCTGGACTGGTTTCTCTGTAATTTTCAATTCCCCTGGACGGTTTTCCCTGTCATATTCCATCGCTCAGGATTGATTTCTCTGTCATATTCCATCGCCCTGGACTGGTTTCTCTGTCATATCCCATCGCCCTGGACTGGTTTCTCTGTCATATCCCATCGCCCTGGACTGGTTTCTCTGTCATATCCCATCGCCCTGGCTGTTTTCCATATTCCACCTCCTGACTGTTTATCGTCATATTCACGAACTGACTTGTTTCTCTGTCATATTCCATCGCTCTGGACTTGTTTTTCTGTCATATTCCATCGCTCTGGACTTGTTTTTCTGTCATATTCCATCGCCCTGGACTTGTTTCTCTGTCATATTCCATCGCCTGGACTGGTTTTCTGCCTATTCCATCGCCTGGAATGGTTTCTCTGTCATATTCCATCGCCCTGGACTTGTTTCCTGTCATATTCCATCGCTCGACTTGTTTCTCTGTCATATTCCATCGCCTGGAATTGTTTTTCTGTCATATTCCATCGCTCTGGACTTGTTTTTCTGTCATATTCCATCGCCCTGGACTTTTCTCCTGTCATATTCCATCGCCCTGGACTGGTTTCTCTGCCATTTCCATCGCCCTGAAGGCTTTCCTGTATATTCCATCGCCCTGGACTTGTTTCTCTGTCATATTCCATCGCTCTGACTTGTTCTCTGTCATATTCCATCGCCCTGGACTAGTTTCTCTGTCATATTCCACGCCCTGACTTGTTTCTCTGTCATATTCCATCGCCCTGGACTTGTTTCTCTGTCATATTAAATCGCCTAGGCTGAACGGTTTTCCCTGTCATTTTCCATCGCCCCTGAAGGGTTCTCCTGTCATTTTCCATCGCCCTGAAGGGAGCCTGTCTTTCCATCGCCCTGAAGGTACCTCTGTCATTTTCCATCGCCCTGAAGGTACTCTCCATTTTCCATCGCCTTGATGGGGTGATGGAAAATGTTGACTTTGATATAACAAAGTTATTTTCTATATTTTTTTCATGGTACTTTTGGTTAATTTATCAACTATATATGCATGATAATTTTATGTGCAATGTAATCCATAAGAATGTACAGAATTGTTTTCGCTAGAAGAACCAAATAAACAGAAAACTAAACAACCCAGCAGCGGCATTACTAAAAAGTGAAATTTTAAGATTTTAGATAAAACCAAATACTGTGTAAAAGAAGTTTATTTAGACACAGGTAAAGCTTTGTTAGTCTGTGTTGCATTATATTGTAACATTAAGTTAGTGCATTATTTCTGACCTCGACTTAGGCTCAGTGTCCGAGCAAGAAAGTAGTGAATTATTATTTTACATAACAATAAAAGGTCTTTTAAATTGTAGGATGAAATTGAAAGGACACATCAATTGATAAAGACAAAGCAGTAATTGGAAACTTTAATTAAGGCAACTTTCACCTAAGATTTCTTCGTCACATGAAATGTTCATACTTATTGGTAGCACAATATACGGTAACAAAGTCAGGGTGGTGAGGTCGTTAAGGTGGTAGGTTTTCAGTCAAATGGGAATGAATTTGGAAAGTAGAGCGGAAAGAACAATTACCATCATCCTTGGAAAATTTTTGAGGTTATTTCCCGGGAAAGTTTAGCTCCATGGTCTGAAAAATTCCATTCTCTCTGTATTTGACTGAAGAAGTTTTGGTGCAGGCAAAATGTTTCATAATAAGACACCCAAATGCCTCATTTTACCCAGCTAACACATCTGTTTTGCTGCCGGGGTACTCTGAGACACATATTGTATTTGCAATGACGACCTTCAATTTGCTGAATGGTTCAAGGGACTTCTAAGTTTGGATGTGGGGCATATGTAGCGTGGAGAGTACCAGGAGGAGGCCACTGTCAATACTGGGGAGGTCAGGCTCAGGGATGCCTCAAATACTACACTTGGGTGCGAGGCGAAACGGCTTTGACGATGGGTGGGCATCACAAGTTTTTCAATTAGGATGGTGCATTAACTTGGGACGTTGGACTGAAGGGAAAATATGCAGGGGCTCAAGGTTCCTTTAATTGAAAATACCCGAAAAGGCCCATACCCCATTAATGCTGGAGGGCTTTTGGGTGAGGTTTTTTACCTTGTGGGCCAGCATAAGACAGTCTGTGTGGGGGAACACCATGGGCGGGGTGTCCCAACATCATGGCCCCAAGATCAAGGGGTCGAAGGTCCTTGGTGCATACCCTGGGTGGGCCAGCACCTGAGACTGTGGAAAGACTGGGAAAGGCCAGTTGGGCGGATGCCTTTACCCCAATTCAAAACGATGCTAAAAAACCACCTTCTCACCCAAACCTAAGTGCTCAATATCAAACATTCTCAACAAAGTAGAAAAATCACTTACTGTAAAAACCTGACTAATCACTTAAATGTAAAAACCTGTTATGAATAATACATACTAAGCTAACTATTTTCATAACATTTACATTATAATGACCACGTAAACTGTAACTGCAATGCAATTAATTGTTTTAAATTGTTATCTCACTCAATTAGTTGCATTGCTGCAATTAATTGATATGTTTTAAATTGTTATCTCACTCAATTAGTTGCATTGCTGCAACTAATTGATATGTTCAACTTATAATCAAACTTTATAACTTAGACACACAATTATACTTATTTTATAAATTATCAACCATAACTTTTTACCATGTAGCCTATAATTAAGTAGTCCTAAGAATGCCCGCAATGCACAGCATATTAGGGGCTTTTGGCATGTACATCTCATCAATAACTATGTATCTTGTCTACCCAACCATGTATCATTGTACCATGTCTCAATAAAGTATTAAGGTGTGGGGGAACGTTGTGTAATGATTCCTGCAGTGTTGAGTGCTCCAACAATGGTTGGGCCTGAAAATGATAATGAGTCAGAGGATTTGGTGGAGGTGGGAGACCTCCAGGTAGACCTACCGCAACCGCTGAAAGAGATGTTGCAAATGTTTATGGAAGATCCGGAGGAGGTTGTTCCCTCTGGAGTTGAAGGGTAGACTTAACCAGGCCATTGTGTGCTGGAAGCGGGGGAAGTGGGGTTTGCAGATGCAGGAGGTGGAGGCTGTTGTGCATAGGGATGGGGAGACAGCTGTGATGGAGGAAGGGGGAGAATCAAGAAAGAGGGGGGGAGAGACGTCAGATGATGATGTCCTCACACCTGCCCAGTGTATAGGCAAGAAAGCATGGGTGGAGGTGGCACAGAAGGGGAAGGTGGGGGCACAGGTGAGGGTGGGGGATCAGGGAGTGAGGAGTGTGAATAAAAAGGAGGTTTATTGAAAGGTGTTACGTACCACCCGCAGAAGCACAGAGGAAATCCCCCCTTTGGCGTATTCAAGTGTTTAATGATTAATGTGAATGGCCTAAGGGCAGAAATTAAACGTAGTTGGGTGGAGGTAGTACTAAGATGATATGACGTAGACATATGTTTTATATAAGAGCATAATTTTAGGTGTGGTCGAGAGTTGAGATTAAAGGTGTATCAGGTGTATGCAGGTAGCTCGGGGAAATTCAAGGGTGGGGTGGCTGTGGGGGTGAAGGAGTCCAGTCCCTTCCAGTTGTTAGCTTGGGAGGAGAGGGGAAGGGTGGTGAGGATGGATGGGGATTGGGGCGACATCCGGGTATGTTTCATGGAAATGTATATGCCAGCTCACAGTAACCGACGTGTCAAGGAAGAATTTGTAAGGGAGGTTTTGACATATCATTTACGGGGATTGCCTATGATTACTCTGCTGGGTGGGGATTGGAATTGTATAATCAGGAAAAAAGATGAAGAACCTAGAGGGGTGGGTTGTGTGCTTGGGGTGTTGGGTGTTTTGTTGAGGGAGGTAGGGGTGTTGGATGTGGTAAGGGGAGACTGGTGGAGGATGGAGCACACTTGTTTGTGGAGAGACTATGCATGGTTAGACTGTGTGTATGCATCGAGGGAGGTTACAGTGGTGAGGGTGCGACACCGATATTGGTTTTCAGATCATCTGTGTCTTGGCGGAGGTCGAGTGGGATGAAATGGTACGCAAGTAAAATGAATGTGAGGGTGCTGGGGGAGTGGGAGGGGCTGTCCTTTGGGGAATTGTGGGGGAATTTATGGGTGAGAGGGGCACGAGAGACGGATATCTTAGGCTGGTGGGAAAAGTGCGCGAAGATGGGAATCAGGGAATTTTACAGGAATCGAGGTAGGGATGAGGCTAGATGGAATTTTGGTCTCCAGAAATATTTGAGGCAGCTTAGTGACTGTTGAGGGGTGGGGTTCCAGGTATGGGGAAATAGAGGGGTTGAGAGGAAGGTTGAGGGATATCCAAAATGAAAATTTTGATGCGATCAGGGTGCGAGGAGGTATTGAGGAGGCATTGTGGGGCGACAGACCATCAGGTTGTGTATTGCAGAGGTTTAGGGACAGACAGAGGGGTAACACGATCATGGGGGTTGAGGTGTGTATAGGGGTGGGGGGATATGAAGTGGGTCAGGTGCTCCAAACCATGGATGGCATAAGTAATTATGTTGATCATTGGTTTAGGAGAAAATTAACAATGGGGATAAGGGGGTCGGAAGGGAGAGGTTATTAGGGAAGGGGTTATGTGTTGTTTGGGGGAGGAGAAGCATGTGGGTTCGGTGGTAGTATAAGTGAGCAGGAAGTGGGGGTGGCAGTGTCTTGTTTAAGTCTAGGAAAGGCACCAGGGTTAGATGGGATACCAAATGATTTCTATGTAGTACATTGGGATACGTTAAGAGAATGTTTATGTTGTTAATTATGAAAGATGGGGGTAGGTTGGGGGAGATGCAGGGTATGGGGTAGTTGTTCTTGCAAGGGAGGACCCTGGAAATTATAGGGGATCTCCCTCATGTGCACGGATTAAAAATTTTGTAAAAATTTTGGGTAATAGGATGAAAAAGGTGATTCAGTCATACATCAGGGGCAGTTTGGTATACCTGGTAGAAGTATGCTGCAGGACATGGGAGAATCTGGGATTTTATTGAAGGTAGGAAGGGGAGTGTCTTGGGAATAGATTGGAAGGAGGCATATGATTGTGTGAATAGAAGAATGTTGGGCATTATATTTAGGCATCAGGGGTTTGGGGAGAAGATTGCTGCATGGTTTGAAACTTTGTATAGTACTGCAATGGTGTATGTGCTGGTGAATGGTAAGTTGGGGCAACCGGTGATGATGGAAAGGGTCTGAGACAGGGGTGTCCATGCTCAGATCCTTTTTGCATGCATGCAGGACCCCTTTTATAGGTTAATAGAGGAAGGAGTGGGGAGAGGGAGGGGGTTACTAGTGGGAATAGTGGGGTATGTGGATGACACTACTGTATTGGTGGGGTGGGGAGGAAGGGCTGGGGAATTGAGGCGATAATAGAGACTTTTGGGGCAGCGCGGGGATGAGGGTCAATGGTGCCAAGTCTAAGTTATTGGAGGTGGGTATTTGGGGGAGATGTATGGATGGAATGTTGTTGATAGGATTAAGATTTGTGGGATTGTGTATATGGCGGATGTGAGGGGTCACAAGGCAGGTGAATTCTGAGGAGGTAGTGGGAAGGGCCCTGGGTAGGATGCGGAGTTGGAGGGCGGGCGATGCAATGCTGTTGCAATGGGTGGTGGTGGTGAATACTCTTGTATACAGTAAGGTGTGGAATGTAGCTGTGGTGTATTCTTTAAGGATGGCCAACGTCAGGGAATTACAGAAGAAAGTGTTACATTATTTGTCGGGATATGGGAGGCCGTGGCTATGGATGGAGGTAGTAATGATGAGTGTCAGGAGGGGAGGGCTGGGACTCATTCCTTTAGAACATCGTGTGAAGGCAGATTATGTGAAACAGTGTTACTTACGCTTACGGAAGGAGTGGGGGGGGTGAGGGGACAATGCGTGGGAGGGGTCATGGAGGATGTACGAAAGTAGTGGGAGGGGAGGGATCTGCGGGTGTGTGAGGATATGGCGAAGCATTTGTTGGCAGTAAGTGAGCCTAAAAGGGTAAAGGTAGGCAGGTTGAGGAGGCGAAGTGAAAAGGGAGGGGTGGTACAGGGTCAGGCGAACTTCCCAGTATATGATTGGAGGGGGATTTGGGAAGGGTTCAGGAAGATTCAGGGAGGTGGTCTATAGATTTTTATTAGGTATATTGGCATCGAGGTCAGAATTATATAGGATGGGGTTGGTAGGTGCAAACAGTTGTCTGAGATAAGGGGATGAGGAGACAGCATATCATGCTTTTTTTTTTGTGAGTCTTTGGAGGTGGTGAGGATGTGGTTTGCGAGGGTGATTGGATGGGTGGGGGGAAATCTTTCGTCCTTACGAGCTTTAAGCTTTGATGTGGGGGAGTTCCACGTGAGGTTGGGAGGGCATTCATGTATGTAGTCGCGGATTTTCTGTATTTATCGTGGGGAATAAGGGAGGAGGGGGGGTACTGTAGTTTAAAAGCTTTAGTGGCTAGAGTGTATCGCTCATTGTGTAGGAACAGGATATTATATGGGGAAAAATGGGTATCGAGTTTTTCTGAGGGATATCGGACCTTGACAGTAGCAAAGTTACTACGGTGGGATGCAGGGTAGGAAGGGAATGGACTGGATTCTTTGGGAGGGGATTTGCAGGAGTAGGTAGGGAGGGGGTAGTTTTGTATTGAATGAGGTTTTAGGGTACCTAGTTGTGTGAATGTTGGGAGGGGGAAAAGTGGGGGAGAGGGGGGTAAGACTGACTGGAGGTGTGAGAGGATGACAGTATGAACCTTGCTGGACTTTACTAGACATTACGCCTTGACGACGGTCACGTTCAGGGACAAGGGGCAAGAAGGGGCAAGCAAAGGGAGCTTTCTAAAGTGATGGAGCATGGAAAACTATGTTTTATGTTGCAGGAAAGTACAGTTCCCTGAAAGTTGCAATGTTAAACTGTTTTTAAGTATCCAATGTTTTGTCTTTTATATGGACTTTCAGAACAAGTTCCTTATATTTTGTTTGAGGAGTATGTAAATAATGTACAAGTTCATGACCACAAAAATTCAGTAGTATACAATGTTTAATGTGTGGGTAAGTAAGGGAGTGTGTTAAGCCATTTACATTAATGGTGGGAAGGCGTAATAGTGACATTACGTCTGCTATTGAAATAAGTATATTCTTGGTAGGTATCAGAGACTGATATTTATTTGTACATTAAACCTTTGTATCAGATGGCGTGGCAATATCTTTGTAGTTGCTGAAGATATGTATGTAAGATTGTAGGCATTGGATATGTTGCAGGGGAGACTTTTGTTAGCGGTGTTATTGAATGTTGTTATGGTGATATATGCTCTGTGGGTTAGGATATATGCTTGAATGAAGTGAAGTACGTAATTAAGTTCGTGTTCTGTCAAGTTTTAATGTGTCATGTGCCTATTTGTTTTTGTATAAAGTTCTGTGTAATAATATGAAATATCCAGTTAGATAGTTAATCCTTTATATGTTCGTGTAGAAATCACAAATTGAGTGGTATCAGATAAGAATTTGTATCATGGTCATTATGTAATGTTAAAGTATCACAGTTTTACATTGTTCCGTTGGCATTTTTGATGCCTATGGCCTCATTGTATCATGGTCATTATGTAATGTTAAATATTGCACAGTTTTGCAAAGTTTTGTTGTTAATATACCATTATATGTTTTTTATATAATAATAAAAAATATTAGTAATAAAGGTTATCTATACATTAATTTTTAACTTGATATCAGAAACACGATAGATAACCTAGAAGCACAATAAAGGCGCAGAAATATATTACACTGGTCTGCATTTGTAATGTTTTTAATTTTTATTTTTATTCATGTTTGCGATCTTACATATTCTTGTGCTGCTGATTGTAAATATCTAAACCATTTTGCTCTATCACTTAAGGATTTTGAATAAAATAAAAATTAATGATAAAAAATGTGAATTTTTAAGTTAGTTAGTTCAGACTCACAGGTAAGGAGCCACTAGGGGCGAGGGGGAAGTGGGGACAGAAGAAGAATAGCCGGTGAGAGGAAGAGCTAAAGTAGAAGAGAAAGAGTCAGGACTAAACCCAACAGTCTAACTACTTGGATCTATAATTCTAATTTTTAATAAATTGTTACTTTATTAATATTAGGTAAGTAATGATGGAAAAACACATTGTGTTAGTTTTAAGAACATATAAATTACAAATAAACAAACATATTATCTTACTGTAGAAGATCAATTAACTTTGTATTTTCGTATTAAGTGTTAATATTTGTTTTACATTCATATAGTATTTCATCCTTGACGATGACTCTTAGGCGCAGTATACTGAGTATACAGTGCAGTATACTGAGTATACAGTGCAGTATACTGAGTATACAGTGCAGTATACTGAGTATACAGTGCAGTATACTGAGTATACAGTGCAGTATACTGAGTATACAGTGCAGTATACTGAGTATACAGTGCAGTATACTGAGTATACGAGTGTAACAGTCATACTGAGTATACAGTGCAGTATACTGAGTATACAGTGAGTATCGAGTATACATGCAGTATACGAGATACAGAGTATACTGAGTATACAGTGCAGTATACTGAGTATACAGTGCAGTATACTGAGTATACAGTGCAGTATACTGAGTATACAGTGCAGTATACTGAGTATACAGTGCAGTATACTGAGTATACAGTGCAGTATACTGAGTATACAGTGCAGTATACTGAGGGCATGGGATACGAGGCACACCTGGGATCCTGCGTCACTGGTACACATAACTCCACATACAACACCTGAGGAACAGAAAGTATTCAGGTTTCAACAAGGATTAGGAAGGAAGATATATTTCCTAGTGTCAAGAGCCTTTCACTTGCATAAGGGAATGTGTATATAGCTTCACCTGGCACTATGACCCACGCCTCCGTGGCACAATTGGTTAGCGCGTTCGGCTGTTAACCGAAAGGTTGGTGGTTCAAGCCCACCCGGGGGCGTTTATTTTTATATGATAATAAGTGTACATTAACGGTGAAAATTAATCCTTTGCCATTTTCTTTATTATTTTCTTAACTGTAGCATTAGCTGTAGCATAGTAATCATTACAATATTATACATCACAAACTCTCATAATTACTGACAACTTCCTCATAGATTGCAAACAAAATTTTAGAGCAACTCACGACAGTGAAAAATAGTTAATCAGAGCGGATTGAAACGTCGTCAATTAAAAATTAATTTTAAGTTCGTGGGTTAGGTTAAAATTGTTGAAACACAGTATTCTGACACACTGTTCATTGGTCTTATCACTCGATGTAAAAACATATTTCCCACAGTTGTTGGAACAAAGACTCAGTACGGTGAAACTATTCCTGGGGGACTACACGTCACTCAGTGAAACTATTCCTGGGGGACTACACGTCACTCAGTGAAACTATTACTGGGGGACTACACGTCACTCAGTGAAACTATTCCTGGGGACTACACGTCACTCAGTGTAACTATTACTGGGGACTACACGTCACTCAGTGAAACTATTACTGGGGGACTACACGTCACTCAGTGAACTATTCCTGGGGACTCAGTCACCAGTTAACTATTCCTGGGGACTACACGTCACTCAGTGAAACTATTACTGGGGGACTACACGTCACTCAGTGAAACTATTCCTGGGGGACTACACGTCACTCAGTGTAACTATTCCTGGGGGACTACACGTCACTCAGTGAAACTATTACTGGGGGACTACACGTCACTCAGTGTAACTATTCCTGGGGGACTACACGTCACTCAGTGAAACTATTCCTGGGGACTACACGTCACTCAGTGAAACTATTCTGGGGACTACACGTCACTCAGTGAAACTATTCCTGGGGACTACACGTCACTCAGTGAAACTATTCCTGGGGACTACACGTCACTCAGTGAAACTATTCCTGGGGGACTACACGTCACTCAGTGAAACTATTCCTGGGGACTACACGTCACTCAGTGAAACTATTCCTGGGGGACTACACGTCACTCAGTGAAACTATTCCTGGGGGACTACACGTCACTCAGTGAAACTATTCCTGGGGACTACACGTCACCAGTGAAACTATTCCTGGGGGACTACACGTCACTCAGTGAAACTATTCCTGGGGACTACACGTCACTCAGTGAAACTATTCTGGGGACTACACGTCACTCAGTGAAACTATTCCTGGGGACTACACGTCACCAGTGAAACTATTCCTGGGGGACTACACGTCACTCAGTGAAACTATTCCTGGGGACTACACGTCACTCAGTGAAACTATTCCTGGGGACTACACGTCACTCAGTGAAACTATTCCTGGGGGACTACACGTCACTCAGTGAAACTATTCTGGGGGACTACACGTCACTCAGTGAAACTATTCCTGGGGACTACACGTCACTCAGTGAAACTATTCCTGGGGGATTACACGTCACTCAGTGAAACTATTCCTGGGGGACTACACGTCACTCAGTGAAACTATTCCTGGGGGACTACACGTCACTCAGTGAAACTATTCCTGGGGGACTACACGTCACTCAGTGAAACTATTCCTGGGGGACTACACGTCACTCAGTGAAACTATTCCTGGGGGATACACGTCACTCAGTGAAACTATTCCTGGGGACTACACGTCACTCAGTGAAACTATTCCTGGGGACTACACGTCACTCAGTGAAACTATTCCTGGGGACTACACGTCACTCAGTGAAACTATTCCCGGGGATACACGTCACTCAGTGAAACTATTCCTGGGGGACTACACGTCACTCAGTGAAACTATCCTGTCTAACTATTGTTAAGTTTAGCTGACGTGTTCTCAGTGTCATGGAGCTCATGCACTCTCAACCTCCTCGAGATAAAGCCATTCACAACCTCCTGGAGCTGTTTGTGTTTGTGTGTAAGTACTCACCTATTTGTGGTTGCAGGGGTCGAGACTCAGCTCCTAGCGCCGCCTCTTTACTGATTCCTAATATGTCCTCTCTATCCCTGCTCCATGAGGTTTATCATACCTCGTCTTAAAACTATGTATGGTTCCTGCCTTCACTACATCACTTGCCAGACTATTCCACTTCCTGACAACTCTATGACTGAAGAAATACTTCCTAACATCCCTTTGACTCATCTGAGTCTTCAACTTTCAATTGTGACCCCTTGTTTCTGTGTCCCATCTCTGGAATATCCTGTCTCTGTCCACCTTGTCAATTCCTCTCAGTATCTTATATGTCGTTATCATGTCCCCCCTATCTCTCCTGTCCTGCAGTGTCGTCAGGTCGATTTCCCTTAACCTTTCTTCGTAGGACATTCCCCTTAGCTCTGGAACTAGCCTTGTTGCAAACCTTTGCATTTTCTCTAATTTTTTGACGTGCTTGACAGGTGGGGGTTGCAAACTGGTGCTGCATGCTCCAATATGGGCCTGACGTACACGGTGTACATAGTCTTGAACGATTCCTTACTGAGGTATCGGAACGCTATTCTCAGGTTTGCCAGGCGCCCATATGCTGCACCAGTTATCTGGTTGATGTGTGCTTCCGGAGACGCTCGGTATTATACTCACCCCAAGATCTTTCTCCTTGAGTGAGGTTTGCAGTCTTTATGTGTGTGTGTGTGTGTGTGTGTGTGTGTGTGTGTGTGTGTGTGTGTGTGTGTGTGTGTGTGTGTGTGTATGTACTCACCTAATTTTGGTTGCAGGGGTCGGGACTCAGCTCCTGGCCCCGCCTCTTCACTGATCTCTACTAGGTCTTCTCTCTCCCTGCTCCTTTGACTCATCTGAGTCTTCAACTTCCAATTGTGACCCCATTTTTCTGTGTCCCCTCTCTGGAACATCCTGTCTCTATCCACCTTCTCTATTCCACGCAGTATTTTGTATGTCGTTATCATGTCTCCCCTAACCCTCCTGTCCTCCAGTGTTGTCAGGCCGATTTCCCTTAACCTTTCTTCGTAGGACATTCCCCTTAGCTCTGGAACTAACCTTGTCGCAAACCTTTGCGCTTTCTCTAATTTCTTGACGTGCTTGACCAGGTGTGGGTTCCAAACTGGTGCTGCTTACTCTAGTATGGGCCTGACGTACACGGTGTACAGTGTTTTGAACGATTCCTTACTAAGTTATCGGAACGCTATTCTCAGGTTTGCTAGTCGCCCATATGCTGCAGCAGTTATCTGGTTGATGTGTGCTTCTGGAGACGTGCTTGGTGTTATACTCACCCCAAGATCTTTCTCCTTGAGCGAGTTTGCAGTCTTTTGCCACCTAGCCTATACACTGTCTGCAGTCTTCTTTGCCCTTCCCCGATCTTCATGACTTTGCATTTGGCGGGGTTAAATTCGAGAAGCCAGTTGCTGGACCAAGTGTCCAGCCTGTCCAGGTCTCTTTGAAGCCCTGCCTGATCCTCATCTGATTTAATTCTCCTCATTAACTTCACATCATCTGCGAACAGGGACACATCTGAGTCTAACCCGTCCGTCATGTCATTCACATATACCAAGAATAGCACTGGTCCTAGGACTGACCCCTGTGGGACCCCGCTCGTCACAGGCGCCCACTGTGATACCTCATCATGTACCATGACCCGTTGTTGCCTCCCTGTCAGGTATTCTCTGATATATTGCAGTGCCCTTCCTGTTATACACACCTGTACTCACCTAATTGTACTCACCTAATTGTGGTTGCAGGGGTCGAGACTCAGCTCCTGGCCCCGCCTCTTCGCTGTCCGCTACTGGGTCTCTGCTCTCCCTGCTCCATGAGCTTTATCATACCTCGTCTTAAAACTATGTATGGTTCCTGCCTCCACTATATCTTTCTCTAGACTATTCCACTTCCTGACTACTCTGTAGCTGAAGAAATGCTTCCTAACATCCCTTTGACTCATCTGAGTCTTCAGCTTCCAGTTGTGTCCCCTTGTTTCTGTGTTCCCTCTCTGGAACATCCTGTCACTGTCTACCTTGTCGATTCCCCGCAGTATTTTGTATGTCGTTATCATGTCTCCTCTGACCCTTCTTTCCTCCAGTGTTGTTAGTCCTATTTCCCTCAACCTTTCTTCATAGGACAGACCCCTGAGTTGTGGAACTAACCTTGTCGCAAACCTTTGCACTTTCTCTAGTTTCTTTACGTGCTTGACCAGGTGTGGGTTCCAGACTGGTGCTGTGTGTGTGTGTGTGAGTGTGTGTGTGTGTGTGTGTGTGTGTGTGTGTGTGTGTGTGTGTGCACCTAGTTGTGGTTGCAGGGGTCGATTCACAGCTTGTGGCCCTGCCTTTCCACTGGTCGCTACTAGGTCACGCTTTATCATATCTCTTCGTAAAGCTATTTATGGATCCTGCCTCCACTACATCACTTCCCAGACTATTCCACTTTCTGACCACTGTGACTGAAAAAATACTTCCTAACATCCCTGTGATTCTTCTGAGTCTTCAACTTCCAACTGTGAACCCTTGTTGCTGTGTCCCATCTCTGGAACTTCCTGTCTCTGTCCACCTTGTCGATTCCTCTGAGTATTTTATATGTCGTTATCATATCCCTCCTATCTCTCCTGTCCTTCAGTGTCGTCAAGTCGATTTCCCTTAACCTCTCGTCGTAGGACATGCCCCTTAGCTATGGAACCAGTCTAGTTGCAAACCTTTGCACTTTCTTTCCGTACGTGCTTGGGTAGGTCTGGGTTCCAAACTGGTGCTGCATACTTCAAAATAGGCCTAACGTATACGGTGTACAGGGTCCTGAATAATTTCTTATTAAGATGTCGGAATGCTGTTTTTAGGTTTGCTGGGCGCCCTTATGCTACAGCAGTTATTTGATTGATGTGCGCCTCAGGAGATGTGCCCTGTGTTATACTCACCCCAAGATCCTTTTCCTTGAGTGAAGTTTGTAGAATCTGGAACCCCTTCGTCTGAGGTCTTCTTTGTCCTTCCCCAATCTTCATAACTTTGCACTTGGTGGGGATGAAATCCAGGAGCCAATTGCTGGACCAGGTCTGCAGCCTGTCCAGATCCCTTTTAGTTCTGCCTGGTCCTCGTCCGATTGAATTCTTCTCATCAACTTCACATCATTTGCATCTGTGTGTGTGTGTTCCAGTGTTTGTTTGTGTGTGCCTGCTTTTGTGTGCGTGTCTGAGTGTGTGAGTATGCCTGCTTCTTTCTGTATGCGTGAGTGTTTGTACAGGCTTTCAAAGGCACTTGTGGTGTGTGTGTGCATGTGTACATAATTCAGATAAAATTATTATTTGCGACCACTGTCAGCCTCAGAGTTATCTCTGAGTTACCAGACCTTGCCACGTGGAGGCCAGTGGATCGTCTTTAAGGTCCACCCCCTTCCTCGCGTTCCCCAGGTTCATGCGTCCAGGAATCCATCCGTGGGCCCCCGGATGTCTCTCCTTCCTCACGTCCCTAAGGTCAGCCTCGCCTCTCTGTTCTCATATCTGCCTTCCAGTCTCAGGCTTCCTCAGGTTCATGTATCCAGGAATGTATCCATCCGCCTCCGGATGTTTTCCCTTCCTCACTTCCCCAAGGACAGCCTCACCAACCTGTATTCTTGCCTTCCCCAGGTTTATGTAACCAGGAATCCATCCGTTCGCTCCCGGATATCTCCCCTTCCCCACTTACCCAAGGTCAGCCTCAACTGCTAGTATTCTTGCTTTTCCCAGGTT
>WNWK01018820.1:12500-39083 GCA_009830355.1 Cherax destructor | reverse complement strand
CCTGGCTTTGCTGCCTGACTTGGTGCTGCCTGATTTGGTGCTCCTGGCTTGGTGCTGCCTGACTTGGTGCTGCCTGACTTGGTGCTGCCGGGCTTGGTGCTGCCTGGCTTGGTGCTGCCGGGCTTGGTGCTGCCTGACTTGGTGCTACCTGGCGGGTCTGCTGGTGCTTGGTGCTGCCTGACTTGGTGCTGCCTGGCTTGGTGCTGCCGACTTGGTGCTGCCTGCTTGGTGCTGCCTGGCTTAATGCTGCCGTTTGGGTGCTGCCTGACTTGGTGCTGCCGGGCTTGGTGCTGCCTGGCTTGGTGCTGCCTGATTTGGTGCTACCTGGCTTGGTGCTGCCTGACTTGGTGCTGCCTGACTTGGTGCTACCTGGCTTGGTGCTGCCTGGCTTGGTGCTACCTGGTTGGTGCTGCCTGACTTGGTGCTGCCTGACTTGGTGCTACCTGGCTTGGTGCTGCCTGGCTTGGTGCTACCTGGCTTGGTGCTGCCTGGCTTGGTGCTCCGGGCTTGGTGCTCCGGGCTTGGTGCTGCCCTGACTTGGTGCTACCTGGCTTGTGCCGCCTGCTTGGTGCTGCCTGGACTTGGTGCTGCCTGACTTGGTGCTCCTGGCTTGGTGCTGCCTGGCTTGGTGCTGCCTGACTTGGTGCCCGCTGGTGCTGCCTGACTTGGTGCTGCCTGACTTGGTGCTGCCTGGCTTGGTGCTGCCTGGCTTGGTGCTGCCTGACTTGGTGCTGCCGACTTGGTACTGCCTGGCTTGGTGCTACCTGGCTTGGTGCTGCCTGGTTTGTTCCGCTTTGGTTGCCGACTTGGTGCTACCTGGCTTGGTGCTGCCTGGCTTGGTGCTACCTGGCTTGGTGCTGCCTGGCTTGGTGCTACCTGGCTGGTGCTGCCTGACTTGGTACTGCCTGGCTTGGTGCTGCCTGGTTGGGCTGCCTGACTTGGTGCTGCCTGACTTGGTGCTGCCTGATTTGGTGCTGTCTGGCTTGGTGCTGCCGGGACTTGGTGCTGCCTGGCTTGGTGCTACCTGGCTTGGTGCTACCTGGCTTGGTGCTGCCTGACTTGGTGCTACCTGGCTTGGTGCTGCCTGACTTGGTGCTGCCTGGTTTGGTGCTGCCTGGCTTGGTGCTGCCTGGCTTGGTGCTGCCTGACTTGGTGCTGCCTGGCTTGGTGCTGCCTGACTTGGTGCTGCCTGATTTGGGGTGCTGCCTGGCTTGGTGCTGCCTGGCTTGGTGCTGCCTGGCTTGGTGCTGCCTGACTTGGTGCTGCCTGGCTTGGTGCTACCTGGCTTGGTGCTACCTGGCTTGTGCGCCTGATTGGTGCTACCTGGTTGGTGCTGTCTGGGAGACTGGTGAGGTTCAATCAATATAGGTACAGAACACATAACTACTATCATCATCCACAGTGTAAATTACGTAGGATAACCCAATAAGGTCAAGTGACTTTTTTTCACTGGGGATATCATAAATTCAAATTTCAAAATCAATGTTTATTAGTACATGTTAGGAAGTATTTCTTCAGCCCTAGAGTTGTCAGGAAGTGGAACAACCGGAGAGTGATGTAGGGAGGCAGGATCCATACATAGCTTTAAGATGAGGTACAAGAAGGCTTTTGGGAGCAGGGAGAAAGTAGCGACTAGCGAAGAGGGGGGACCAGGAGCTGTGAATCGACCCTGCAACTACATTACTGTAATAGACATTACATTAGCATTTTCCTGTAGGTATATACAACCAGGGAAGATGTAGTGTGTCTACAATATACATAATGGAGACTTGGTCACGGACCGGGTCGCGGGGGCGATGACCCCTCGAAACCCCCTCCACGTATAAAAAAACAACAACAACAACAGCAAAGAGAGAAAGAAGAACAAGAACATGAGTGTAGCAAGTTACACCATACTTCTGCCCAGCTGGTCCCATGACTCCCCTTCCCCATGCTCCTAACCCTCCTCCCCCATTATCACTTAACCACCCACCATGGCACCACACCAGACTCTACCATGGCTTCTCTGTTCCACATATGTTTAACGCTTACTTTTAAAAATAATAATCTGTTGCGAATAACCCTCTCCTTCTCTCACTCTCAAACAAAAACAAACATGTATATTTCTTTGTGTATTATACTAGGTATAGTTTACATGTATTAATATAGTGTTAAGCATAAGGGAAGTCACTAGCATGCATGTGCATTTCAAACACAAATACTAATGCTGACACATTACTTAAGATCAGACATAACTTACTGAGTGGTAAATTTTAATCATGTATTATTACGCTAGACAGGTAGCAAATAATATTACAATTAGTACAATTTACAATAGAGAGGCAGCAAATAATATTACAATTAGTACAATTTACAATAGAGAGGCAGCAAATAATATTACAATTAGTACAATTTACAATAAGAGGTAGCAAAATATTACAATTAGTAAATTTACAATAGAGAGGTAGCAAAATATTACAATTAGTACAATATGGGAGGTGAGGTGTTTTTTAATTATAGCTCTAAGATGATTGGCAGACAGAAGCCCTTTTTCTAGTTCGAGCAATAATTCCAGATCTTGGGGCCCTTTTATGTGCATTCATTTTTGCATAAGGTGAGGCAGACACGAGAGATGCAGAAGAGAGTTTTGTCTTGTGTTGTGCCTGTGTTCTCTTGTAGCCATCAAGGAGAAGTTTGAGAGGAGGGTTTATATTAGAGTTTAATGATATATATATATATATATATATATATATATATATATATATATATATATATATATATATATATATATATATATATATATATATATAAAATTTTTCCGAACATCAGCTTTTTCGATTTTTTATGGTTTAATGTGAATAATCGTAGAACCCCCAAGCACAAATACCACAGGTGGGTGGGGTAGGTGTAAATACAGTAGCTCTGAGTGGAAACGTGTATTATGTCATCCAGAAATCTATTTCTCCCCTCTACTTTATTCCTCCATTTTCCCCTATATATTGTGTTTTATGTTCTGCTTTAATGTTAAAGTTATCCTGTAGAAATTCAATTTTTCTTTTTGGGGTTTTGATATAGATCATACTGGGAGGTGGTAGTTCCCGGATAGTAACTACAGTTCTTGGAAGGTAACCTTTGAAGCTGCCCTAGTTGATGAACCTTTAATGGAATACTTGACGATAACCTCGTTGACCTACAAGTCTCCCAGTCAGACTGACACTGTGGAAATAAATGGTATAAAATACCGACACAATGGAAAAATAAACACATAAGCAGTATAATGTGATCCTTTATTGAAACCCTTTCGCCCACGCAGTGGGCTTTATCGAGTCACAGACAGATCTACCTGGAAAATGAGTAACATGAAGATATAAGGGTATAGTCAGGTGGAGAATGCTGGGTCAGGTGGAGAAAGCTGCATGTGGCAGTCTTAAAAGTAGTGTGAGAGTTAAAAACATTGTGTGACTTAAAGGACCTCAGTGTTCCATTCTTGAGTTCTAGGTGGGATAGCAAAAAAATTTTCAAGTAACAAAAAACAATTCAATGGAAGAGTTTTATGAGTACAGTGTTAGTTGAACGAAAAGCAATTTAACTTTTCGGGTTATCCATAAGCACAAAGGGTTAAATGGGAAGAAATCCGATAAAACGCCTGATTAAAAAATGAAAAATAAGAGTGAAAAAGGGAAAAAAACCTGGTTTTATGTGCTTACACACAAATATTTTCCTCTGAAGATGGGGTAATACAGAAAGCGCTGAGGTTTTATTTCCTATTTTCACTGTGGTAGTTTTTTTTTCATATGTTAATATGTATGATATAATTGTATTTATGTGGACCTGTACCTAAATAAACTTACAAAATGATGAGATTCATCCTGGACCTGGGTCCAACATAGCATGTAGGCCAGGAGGAATTACAACTGGATGTTGAAGTTGCAGACAGAGTGAAGCAAATAAATTAAATCACGTTCATAAAATTGCTACACGTAGTGTCCAGAACATCTTGCTGCCAAGTTTGTCAAGGTTGGTTTAAGGGGAAACCCAACAAATTTCCGAGTACCACAGCAGGGATCAGGCTTCAAACACCTAAAGGAGTGGGAAAGGACTGCCTACACATGTCAAAGCCTATCCTAGCATGAGCCGTTCAGGAAGAGAGCTAAAAAGTAGGAGGAGGTGTTGATTCAGGAAATCTCCCGGCCCGGGGCTTGACCAGATGGCGACCCGGCCCGGCCCCTGGCGTGGGAGTAGCAGAGACCAAAGTCTCCCATGGAGGGGTGGGGAATTGGGAGAAGTCTTCGGGACACCGCCACTAGCAAAAACAAACTCCCAGGAGATGACCGATGTATAAATTTTACCGCAATCATTCCCTTTTTAAAGGGATGTGAGAACTTTACCCGCTCCTGGCCACACCGAGGGGGTACCTTCAATATCCTCGTTATCCCACTGCACTCTGGACCAGTAAAATAAATTAAAAGATCAGAATAAATAACGTTAAATTTTGTAACTTTATGGGTTTTGAACAACTGATCACACGGGAAGAGAAAAGAAAGACAGTTAACTTATTATGACCAACACCCCACCTAATTAACAGCATCATAACGGTGTATCGTAGATCGCTGACCTAGCTAAAGTACATCTACTGTGGTAACAATATCATTGGCCAATAACAAAGTAAACAGCAGTGTACTTAGCTTTAGATGAGGAGTCGTTCCGTTGTTGACGCCCCTCCTGCGATCGGGATTCGATCGCGATGGTATTAGCTGCCTGCCGAGTCAAGGAAGGTTAATTTCCGACACTTTTATACGCCCACGAGACCGAGCGTTCGTAACATGTGGTTGGTCGAGCGAACCAGATCCTCGCACTAATCCGACCATTTGTACTGTTTATACGTATAACTTTACAATTACTGTATCCTGGCTTAATGCCCCACTAGTTTATACACATTCACAGTCTCGATACTTGAATTTCGAGTAGATAACTACATAAGTTAGTTCATTTCAATCAACAAATATGGGGTCGGGGTATGGCGTACCTAAGCCAGACCCACCCAGTACAATCAACCCCTGATTATTTACAACTCGGTTTCACTATTTTCACCATTTCCCAAAGTTCATCGAATATATTTCGGTTTTCTTCTAAGATGAACCCCCCAACATCAGGGTTACGACTTTATCCTGCCGTATGGTCACTTCACTAGTTCAAATAGGCCTATGACGCACTGCCGGTGGCACCTTATTTCACAATTATTGTCCGATTACGGGACCTCCTGGACCGATTGCCCCACCGAATTCCCCCGTCCTGGATATTCCTCCCTTTTACAAAGGGGTAAAAATCCATTAGGTGGCCGGAATTCCAAATTTGACTCGCCATCATCACCTGAAATCGGGTCGCTAGGCTCGCTCTTCACTCTCTGCCTATTCCCCTCTCTGCCCTCCCTGCCCAGCTGCCCACTTCACGAGGCATCTCGCGCATGCGTGTGAATTCGTTGGTTCCTTTCAGTTAATGTTAAGCCACCAGCAACACATGAAATATCTATTCATATTGGAAAGTTTATCAATTACAACTTTCGGAAAATACCAATATTTTCCACACTGCGGCGGGGAGTTCGTTGTTAGAAATTAAAATTGATTCGTAAATTTTTAAGATATTTTCCGTAACAATTTTGGGGCTGTTTTCGTTATGAATCCACTGCAAGGATACCTCATTATCAGACCAAATTATGGTTCCAATTTTACTCCGCAATTTACCCCGTAAATAATCACTTTGAACCCAAAAATGGCGGTTAATTCCAACTGAGGTAAAGTACGTAATTTAATTGGAGCCATTTAGTTTTAGACATGACAAGAGAGATATCTTTACAATTGGAAAATAACCCCCTCTCCAACGCCAATTTAGAAGCATCGCAAAAAAGTGGAGTGTATTTTCCACTCCAGAGCGTGTTTACACCCGGGGAAAATCCAACATTGGAACTCTCTCCCCTAATCACCAATTTTCTTCCCCCTGCAAAAAATTCCCGGTAGGGTTTCATCCCAAGCACACTTTCTGTTTTCCCTGCCTCTTGACCAATAATTTCCCTCGGATTGTAAGAGGCGCCACTAAGCCTAGCGGATTGAAACATTTTGAAACTTCAGCAAGTGGGTTCCTTCTTTAAATTTTGGGCATACTATAATTATTAGGCTTTAACGATATTTTGTTCTTTCGTATCCCTTTGTCCCCAAATACCCGAACACCCAAAATACTTCATTCGGGGATTATCTTTTTTATTCGGTCCTTTAACCTGGACGAATTACTTTTTTCCACTCCTGAGCGCATATTTGTCCCCCCCAGGAAATTGTCCACATAGAATTGTTTACTCATTATTTCACCAGTGGACCACCTGTACGTTTAAGGTGCGCATTTATCGTCGCCTGAAGTAAGAAAGGACTAGGTAGCCCCAAAAAGACACTTCTGAATCGAAAGTTTTCTGGACTAAGGGGATTGCAGGATCCTCTGGCCACAGAAATCTTGTGTAATCCCGATCCGTCTTTGAATCCCCACTCTCAGGAAAGCTTTACTTAGGCTGCCGTGAAGGCATAACTATTAACTCTGAAATTCAATAACACATCTCCCAATTCCGTCAGAGGACCTGTCATTAAACAATTATTCAAACTAGGGGACATTTTTATTACCCCCGGCACTACAATTAAACACATCCTCAAAGGAGTGGTTTTGAATCCTTCTTCACTCTGTGATGAAAGAGGGCCAAAAATTGGCTTGCCCAGGGGACCTCCCTGAACTGATTATTTAACCGTTCAATGATCCCAATAAACGTCACTTCTGGGCTTACTCAATTCGTGGAGCTGGGCCTTTAACTGACCATACGCCATCCGGTAATTAGTGGGTAGTTCCGGATGGTTTAGCTTCCATGGGAGTCGCACCCAGTATTGTCCAGACTCAAATTTAACATCCTTCAGGTATTGTTCCTTTAGGGAAGGAATCATCTGGGCTTTCTTCATTTACATTAATCCCCACTGTCCAGTTCCCCACAATTTATGCACTGGTTTAACAGCATCCCTCTGTAGAAGAAATTTACACTGGAAGACGTTTCAAGAGTAAGGCACACCGTGACGATTTTGGCTTCCTCCGTCATTCATTACTGCGAGGAAGCCTGCCATAAATTTACATGGCCTTTTACCAAGTTGAGGGAAAAGTGAAACCTTTCTTCGTCATACCTTCACGAAGGTGGCATAATAGTACTGCCTATCAAAACATTACTTCCCACCGAGTCATTGCCACTACGGAAGGGAGAATTAGTCTCTCTGTGCTTGCCAGCCACATTAACTCCATTAAGTTCAGCCATGGTTATAGGATCAATAACCACTGAGGGTACAAATTAAATAGACCCTTTATTATTCATGGGCTTGCCAGCCACATTAACTCCATTAAGTTCAGCCATGGTTATAGGATCAATAACCACTGAGGGTACAAATTAAATAGACCCTTTATTATTCATGGGCTTGCCAGCCACACTAACTCCATTAAGTTCAGCCATGGTTATAGGATTAATAACCACTGAGGGTACAAATTAAATAGACCCTTTATTATTCATGGGCTTGCCAGCCACATTAACTCCATTAAGTTCAGCCATGGTTATAGGATCAATAACCACTGAGGGTACAAATTAAATAGACCCTTTATTATTCATGGGCTTGCCAGCCACATTAACTCCATTAAGTTCAGCCATGGTTTATAGGATCAATAACTACTGAGGGTACAAATTAAATAGACCCTTTATTATTCATGGGCTTGCCAGCCACATTAACTCCATTAAGTTCAGCCATGGTTATAGGATCAATAACCACTGAGGGTACAAATTAAATAGACCCTTTATTATTCATGGGCTTGCCAGCCACACTAACTCCATTAAGTTCAGCCATGGTTATAGGATCAATAACCGCTGAGGGTACAAATTAAATAGACCCTTTATTATTCATGGGCTTGCCAGCCACACTAACTCCGTTAAGTTCAGCCATGGTTATAGGATCAATAACCACTGACGTCACAAATTAAATAAATTGTTTATAAAGGTGATTCTCACACCTTACTCTTGCACAAATCGTAGCCACGCCTGTGCTAGCAATTAATTGGACTAATTGCTGTCCACCACACAATTAATTAACTGTGTACTCTATACTCACTTCCTATGATCAGTCACTTATTTATTAATTAATTAATTCAATAGTGATTAATTCACTAATCACATCCGGTTCAGGACGGACCAACGGGCGCTGTGGGGAATTGTGAGAGAAGTCTATCTGGGACACCGCCACTAGCAATAAACAAACTCCCAGGGAGATGACCCGTATAAATTTTACCGCAATCATTCCCTTTAAGGTATGTGAAGAACTTTACCCGCTCCTGGCCACACCGAGGGGTACCTTCAATATCCTCGTTATCCCACTGCACTCTGGACCAGTATAAATAAATCTGAGATCATGTATTATAATTATATTACGTTAAATTTTAGTGGACTGTATAGGTTATTGAACAACTGATCACACGGAGAAGAGATAGAGAACAGACAGTTAACTTATTATGACCAACACTCACCTAATTAACAGCATCATAACGGTGTATCGTAGATGCTGACCTAGCTAAAGTACATCTACTTGCGTAACAATATCATTGGCCAATAACAAAGTAAACAGCAGTGTACTTAGCTTTAGATGAGGAGTCGTTCCGTTGTTGACGTCCTCCTGCGATCTGATTCGATCGCGATGGTATTAGCTGTCTCGCCGAGTCAAGGAAGGTTAATTTCCGTACACTCTTATACGCCCACGAGACCGAGCGTCGTAACATGTGGTTGGTCGGGGTAGCGAATCAGATCCTCGCACTAATCCGACCATTTGTACTGTTTATACGTATAACTTTACATATTACGTGTATCCTGGCTTAATGCCCCACTAGTTTATACACATTCACAGTCTTGATACTTGAATTTCGAGTAGATAACTTACGATAAGTTAGTTCATTTCAATCACATCCAATATGGCGGTCGGGGTATGGCGACCCGGCCAGACTCACCCAGTACAATCAACCCTGATTATTTACAACTCGGTTTCACTATTTTCACCATTTCCCAAAGTTCATCGAATATATTTCAGTCTCTTCTAAGATGAACTCCCAACATCAGGGTTACGACTTTTCCTGCCGTATGGTCACTTCACTCAGTTCAAATAGGCCTATGACCGCGTCACTTTGCCGGTGGCACCTTATTTCACAATTATTGTCCGATTACTGGACCTCCTGGACCGATTGTCCCACTCGATATTCCCCGTCACTGGATATTCCTCCACATTACGAAAGGCGGTAATTAAATCCGATTAGGTGGCCGGAATCTCCAAATTTGACTCGCCATCATCACCTGAAATCGGGTCGCTAGGCTCGCTCTTCACTCTCTGCCTATTCCCCTCTCTGCCCCTCCCTGCCCAGCTGACTGCCCACTTCACGAGGCATCTCGCGCATGCGTGTGAATTCTGTTGGTTCCTTTCAGTTAATGTTAAGCCACCAGCAACACATGAATGATATCTATTCATATTGGAAAGTTTATCAATTACAACTTTCGGAAAATACCAATATTTTCCACAGGAGGGGTATCCTCAGCGGTGGGACAACTGGTCCCAGGCCTAGCCATATTCGCCCACAAGCACGTAGGTAGATAGTTGCTAGGCCCCTCTGGTCTGCCACTTTCCCCGCCCCAAGGAGGCTGACGGGAAGGGCAGGCTTGCGAGCCGCAGATGGTAGCAAGCTCCAGCCTTGGCACCTACCCCGCCCTAGAAGGGCTGGGCATGGTGATCGACATCCGCTAAAAAGTACCTAATGAATGAAGCTACAGAAAGGGAGGAGAGTGATTTCTTGTATTAGCTAACATTCATGTACTTATTATTGTAAGCTGATCCTTTCTTTAATGTTAATGTAAATAATTAGTTAACCTATTTTAGATATACCTTTGTTGTAGCTGTTATAACCTTTTGGGGTTTAAATATGACATTAAAAGAAACCAAATGGAATTGAGTCGGGTTTTTGGGTTATCTTAGGTAATTTACACAGTACTATATTAATTGTACTTATGTGTACCTGTGCCTTAATAAACTTAAGTTTCTTTTTGCTTGTTAAGATAATCTGCTGATATAACGTACGCTTGCTGTATAACAAATCCAAAAAACTATATTTTTGCATAGTGTTATCCTACGTTATTTACTTTTGGGTAAGAACATAGTAAAAGATTAAACTTAAGTATGTGACCTAAATAGCTAATTTCATAATGTGGCCCTGTATTATTATTATTATTATTATTATTATTATTATTATTATTATTATTATTATTATCTTATACCTTATCTCTCCTACTGTCTAACACTCATCATCTGTAATTCGTGTAGTTACTCCTGGCATAATTTACATTTTCTGTAACAACATTCTCTATGAATGGACCATCTTCTTTAAACGAAATTGTAAACTATCTTAATTTATTTGAAAAGTACATTGTGTTGACTTACGCCCAGTCCCTGGACCCATTATGTACCTCTGTAATCTTTTTTGAATACTGCCCACAGGACTACCTCACCAACACCTACCCTAATACACTATTCTTAGCTCCAACCAACCCAATAGAAGTCTCGCTCATCATCAACACCCTTAAAAACAAGACAGGTGACATAAACAGCTTACCACCTTTTATGTACAAAAAAGCTTCTCAGGTAATGTCACCTATTATTGCAACACTCTTCAACAAATCCATTGAAGCCTCTACCTTCCCATCAATTCTCAAAATAGCGAGGATCACCCCGATCCATAAAGGAGGTGATCGAGCAGACTTGAATAATTTTAGACCAATATCTAACTTACCTCTGCTTTCTAAAATCTTTGAAAAATTAATTCATAGGCAGATCTAATCCTACCTCGTATCACACAACATACTCAACCCCTGTCAGTTTGGATTCAGGACCAACAAAAGCACAAATGCTGCTATTATACACATGCTAGAGTTAATATACACCGCACTTGAGAAGAAAGAAATCCCACTGGGAATCTTCATTGATTTACGTAAAGCTTTTGATACAGTCGACCATGATTTACTGCTCACAAAATTAGCACACTATGGTATAAGAGGGCACTCACTCAACTACCTAAAGTCATACCTTAGTAACAGAAGCCAATATGTGTACACAAATGGAGCTAATTCTTCCACACAACAAATTACAGTCGGTGTACCACAAGGAAGTGTCCTAGGACCACTCCTATTCCTCATTTGCATCAATGACCTACCGAATGCATCACAACTACTCAAACCCATATTGTTTGCAGATGACACTACATATGTCTTCTCTCACCCAAACCCAGTCATACTGGCCAACACTGCTAATACTGAATTACAGAAAATATCTACCTGGATGGCGACTAACAAGCTTACTCTCAATACTGACAAGACCTACTTCATTCAGTTTGGAAACAAAGCCACAAATGTTCCACTTAACATAACGCTCAATGGTTCTCCCATCACAAGACTCACAGAGGGAAAATTCCTAGGAATCCACCTTGACAGTAGTCTTAAATTCCAAACACACATACAACAAATTTCCAAGAAAATCTCAAAGACAGTAGGTATATTATCAAAGATAAACTACTATGTGCCTCAATTAGCTTTAGTTTGATATCTTTATTATGCACCCCATACCCATCCTGTGGGCAGTAGTCAAAAGATTACAGAGGTACATAATGGGTCCAGCGACTGGACCCCCAAAGTTTTGATAGCTGAGCAAGTTACAAAGGTAATGAACTCACAAGTTACAAGTTACAAAGGTAATGAACTCACAAGTTACAAAGGTAATGAACTCACAAGTTACAAAGGTAATGAACTTACAAGTTACAAAGGTAATGAACTCACAAGTTACAAAGGTAATGAATCATGTAAGTAAATTTACTTACTTACGTTTATACATGGTTACAATCATGAACAAATTATAAAGTAATCAGCAATTCACTAGTCTACACCCGGTCACAACTGTAATGAGTTCTTGATGCAAATTTTAATTGTTGGGTCATCTCTCCTTGCACTGTATCATTCACTCATCTACCCTTATCTCACCTATGGAATTTGTGCATGGGGATCAACAACATTAAATCACCTTAGACCACTCATAACCCAGCAAAAGGCTGCAGTCAGACTGATAACAAATTCCCACTGTAGACAGCATACTCCACCAATATTCAAAAGCTTTAAAACTACTACTCACCGTAAAGAACATTCACACTTATTCTTGTGCATACTACATACATAAAACTCTACACTCTAATATAAACCCTCCGCTCAAAATTCTCCTCACCAACTTTAATAGGACCCATGACCATAACACAAGACACAGATCACTTTTTGATATACCCCGTGCCCATATCACCCTGTGTAAAAATTCTATACACATAAAGGGCCCCAAAATCTTGACTTCATTACCAGTAAATACTAAAATAACCTGGTCTGAACATCAATTTAAAACTCTTCTCAAAAACCACCTACTCACTCTAAACTAAATACTCATACTGTAAACTACTTTCAACAATGCTCACTGTTATTTTCCTATAATATAATTTCAATATTTACTATTAATGTAACCATCCTACAAAACACTTGTCACAATGTAATATCCTCAGATTGTAATTTGAGTAAATTTATTAACTGTTATTAGCTAATGTTTAACTAAAACAAACTCAATCAATTTCTCTAGTATTAAGTAGTCTATAAGCCATTAGATTTAGTCTGCCCATAATGCCATGGCATGATAGTGGCTCTTTGCACTTCAGTTCATGACTGCAATTATAAAATCTCGATGTAAACTTGCAATGAAATAAAAATTTATTATTTATTATTATTTATTATTATTATTATTTATTATTATTATTATTATTATTATTATTATTATTATTATTATTATTATTATTATTATTATTATTATTATTATTATTATTATTATTATTATTATTATTATTATTATAGGATGGGTATGGGGTGCATAATAATGATATGAAACTAAACTTACACAGATCCCCACCCTTATTTTAAGACCCATCCTTCAAAATCCTTCTCTACACGCTCCCTCAAAGAGCTTCTAACTACGACAAGCTTCTAAAATCACGTCAAAAGACCCAAATGGAAATAAATCACTCTGTCTGACTTTTTTGGGTTATCCTGGGTTCTCTACACACATGTTGGTATGCTGCTATATCTAGACCAACACTATATCCCCACTAAGAGCAGGCATTATCACAGATTAACTAAGTTTATTCAGGTTAACACAAATACAGTTATGCAGATTATCATACATAGCAGCATATGTGTAAAGAACCCAGGATAACCCAAAAAAGTCAGACAGAGTGACTTATTTCCACTGGTGTTCTTGATAACTCCACACACCACTATCCCACCTTTCTCATAACAAACTTATGTAAACTCCCACAGGATACAAGTAAGATCTCTTTCCTACTACATGACGAAACATCGGTTAATAATTTTATTTCGGCATTAAGTAACATTGACTGGCAAAGTGAGCTACCACCTGAGCCTCGATATTGACGAATGTGTAAAATGTTTTTTAAAAAAAAAAAAAAAAAAAAAAAAAAAAATCTACGTAACAGACATTGTCCAATAAAAACAAAACAAATCACAGCCTAGAGACTAAACAGCCCCTGGCTTACAAACACCATCCTCACTTCCATTGACAAAAAACATGTTTACGAAAAACAGTACAGACTGGGTCAAATTACGAAGGAACAGACGAAACGATACTCGTCGACGTTTACGAATCTAATATGAAGAGCCAAAAAACTGAATTACGAAGACAGATTTTTATGACATAAAAGGGGATATGAACAAGACGTGGAAAATCTTCTCTGAAATTCTAGCATCTAGGAAACTGCCTCGAAAAAAAAATGATTAACTTAACAAAACCTAATGAACCTCTCATCCCGCCGACAGATACTGCCAACAAACTAAATGTCTTTTCTCAACTGTAGGAACAACACTAGCAAACAAAATCCCAACCTCAAACACAACCAAAAAACAACCTCACTGGCAACTACCCAAATACGTACTCTATTCGTAGCCCCAACAAACCCTACTGAAATCTCGCTTATCATCAAAACACTAGAGAACACAAGACAGGAGACCTAAATAGCTTACCACCATTTATGTATATAAAAGCTTTTCATTTGTTGTCACCCATTGTTGCAACACTTTTTAATAAGTCCATTGAATCTTCAACCTTCGCATCCCTACTCAAGACAGCAAGGGTAACACTAATCCACAAATGAGGTGATCCTACTGATTTAAATAACTGTAGACCTATATCAAACCTACTCCTTCTGTCTAAAATCTTCGAAAAAATAATTCACAAACCAGTTTGGATTTAGGCCAAGCAAAAGCACAAATGCAATTTTACGTAAGCTCAAGCTTCTATATACGGTGCTGCAAAAAAACAGGAAATTCCACTGGGCATCTTCATAGACCTACGGAAAGATTTTGATACAGTTGACCACGATCTCTTGCACCTAAAACTTGAACATTACGGAGTCAGAGGACACTCACTCGATTACCTAAAATCATATCTTAGCAATAGACACCAGTATGTATATACAAATGGCGTTGCCTCTACCACACAACCTGTTCTAGTTGGAGTCCCCCAGGGCAGTGTCCTTGGACCACTACTCTTTCTCATATACATCAATGACCTCCCTAATGCCTCCAAACTACTTAAACGTGTTCTTTTTGCAGATGACACTACCTACATCTTCTCTCACCCTAACCAAACCATACTTAGAAACACTGTAAATGATGAGCTGCTAAAAATATCCACTTGGATGACGACCAACAAACTTACTCTCAATATCAACAAAACCTTCTTCATACTGTTTGGAAACACAGCTGCAAAAATTCAGATAAACATATTGATAAATGGTTCACCCATTTCAAGACACACTGACGGAAAATTTATGAGGCTCCACATTGACAGCTGTCTTAAATTTCAGACCCACATACAACATATCTCCAAAAATATCTTCAAAACAGTAGGCATCCTCTCTAAGATACTGTACTATGTACCCAAACGGCACTTCTTGCTCTTTACCACTCTCTCATCTACCCTTACCTCACCTATGGTATATGTGCATGGGGTTCAACCACAGCAAATCACCTTAAACCTTTAATTGTCAAACAGAAAGCTGCTGTGAGAATGATTACAAACTGGTACGCCAGGCAACACATCCCACCACTATTTAAGAGCTTGAACCCGCTTAACATACATAATATCCACTTATATTATTGTCCCTACTACATACACACAACATTATTCTCCAATATTAATCCTCCCTCAAACTCCTTCTTCAGAACTACAATAGAACGCACTTGCATAACACAAGACACATAACACTCTATGATATCCCTCGTGTCCATCTCTACCTATGCAAAAATGCTATGCATATAAAGGGCCCTGAGATCTGGAATTCATTGCCTGAACATACAAAGGGGCCCCTGCTGCCTGCACACCAATTCAAGGCTCACCTTAGAAATCACCTCATCTCCCAAAATTAACAACACAAACACTATATATTATCGCCACCATCAACTCAAAAATTTCCAAATTTTATAAGATTATTTCAAAACTAAAATGGTCTCATTATGTATAATGTTCCAGAATATAATACTGTAACTTGTTATTCAGTTACCTGTTAATTTAATTACTGCTAAACCACTACTACCCCTGGAGTTTACCTGGAGAGAATTCCAGGGGTCAACGCCCCCTCGGCCCGGTCTGTGACCAGGCCTCATGTTGGACCAGAGCCTGATCAACCAGGCTGTTACTGCTGGCTGCACGCAGTCCAACGTACGAACCACAGCCTGGCTGGTCAGGTACCGACTTTAGGTGCCTGTCCAGTGCCTGCTTGAAGACAGCCAGGGGTTTGTTGGTAATCCCCCTTATGTATGCTGGGAGGCAGTTGAACAATCTTGGGCCCCTGACACTTATTGTGTTGTCCCTCAACGTGCTAGTGGCACCCCTGCTCTTCATTGGGGGGATGTTACATCGCCTGCCGAGTCTTTTGCTTTCGTAGGGAGTGATTTTCGTGTGCAAGTTTGGTACTAATCCCTCGAGAATTTTCCACGTGTATATAATAATGTATCTCTCCCGCCTGCGTTCTAGGGAGTACAGGTTTAGAAACTTCAAGCGTTCCCAGTAATTGAGGTGGTTTATCGCAGTTATGTGTGCCGTGAAGGTTCTCTGCACATTTTCAAGGTCAGCAATTTCACCTGCCTTGAAAGGTGCAGTTAGTGTGCAGCAATATTCCAGCCTAGATAGAACAAGCGATTTGTAAAGTGTCAACATGGGCTTTGCATCCCTGGTTTTGAAGGTTCTCATTATCCATCCTGTCATTTTTCTAGCAGATGGGATTGCTACGGTGTTATGGTCCTTGAAGGTGAGATCCTCTGACATGATCACTCCCAGGTCTTTGACATTAGTTTTTCGCTCTATTGTGTGGTTGGAATTTGTTTTGTACTCCGATGAGATTTTAATTTCCTCACGTTTTCCATATCTGAGTAATTGAAATTTTTCATCATTGAACTTCATATTGTTTTCTGCAGCCCATTTAAAGATTTGGTTTATGTCTGCTTGGAGTCTTGCAGTGTCTTCAACGGTGGACACTGTCATACAGATTCGGGTGTCATCTGCAAAGGAAGACACGGCACTGTGGCTTATATCCCTGTCTATGTCCGATATGAGGATGAGGAACAGGATGGGAGCGAATACTGTGCCTTGTGGAACAGAGCTTTTCACATTAGCTGCCTCAGACTTTACTCTGTTGACTACTACTCTTTGTGTTCTACTTGTTAGGAAATTATAGATCCATCTACCAACTTTTCCTGTTATTCCTTTATCACGCATTTTGTGTGCTATCACACCATGGTCACACTTATCAAAGGCTTTTGCAAAGTCTGTGTATATAACATCTGCATTCTGTTTGTCCTCTAGAGCATCCAGGACCTTGTCATAGTGGTCCAGTAGTTGGGACAGACAGGAGCGACCTGCTCTAAACCCATGCTGCCCTGGGTTGTGTAATTGATGGTTATCTAGATGAGTGGCGATCTTGCTTCTTAGAACCCTTTCAAAGATTTTTATGATATGGGACGTTAGCGCTATTGGTCTGTAGTTCTTTGCCATTGCTTTACTGCCGCCTTTGTGGAGTGGGGCTATGTCTGTTGTTTTTAGTAACTGCGGGACGACCCCAGTGTCCATGCTCCCTCTCCATAGGATGTTAAAATCATGTGATAGGGGCTGCTTGCAGTTCTTGATGAACACTGAGTTCCATGAGTCGGGGCCTGGAGCGGAGTGCATGGGCATGTCATTTATCGCCTTTTCAAAGTCATGTGGCGTCAGGGTAATGTCAGATAGGCTTGCGTCTACCAGGTTCTGTGGCACTCTCATAAAAAAAATCATTTAGGTCTTCAACTTTTAGTCTGGTTAGCGGCTCACTAATAACTGAGTCATACTGGGACTTTAATAACTCACTCATTTCCTTGCTGTCATCTGTGTAAGACCCATCTCGTTTTAGTAGGGGCCCAATACTGGATGTTGTTCTCGACTTTGTTTTGGCATAAGAAAAGAAATACTTTTGGTTTCTTTCAATTTCATTTATGGGTTTTAGTTCTTCCCGCGTTTCTTGATTCCTGTAAGATTCCTTTAGTTTTAATTCGATGTTTGCTATTTCTCTGACTAGTGTCTCCCTACGTATTTCAGATATATTGGCCTCTTGTAGCCGCTCTGTTATTCTTTGCCTTCGCCTGTATAGGGAGCACCTCTCTCTTTCTAGTTTACATCTTCTCCTCCTTTTCCTTAAGGGAATTTGCCTTGAGCAAACCTCAAGTGCCACAGAGTTAATTTGTTCTAGACATAAGTTAGGATCTGTGATGCTTAGGCAATCTTCCCAGTTTATATCATTTAGGATTTGGTTTACTTGGTCCCACCTTATGTTTTTGTTATTGAAGTTGAAATTTGAGAAGGCTCCCTCGTGACTGATCACATTTTGTCGATCTGGGGCCCCCCTCCTGCATGTCTGGACCTCTATTATGTTAAGATCTGAGTATATCGTTTTTGATATGATGACATTTCGTATCAGATCATCATTGTTAGTGAAGATGAGGTCCAGCGTATTCTCCAATCTTGTAGTCTCTATTATTTGCTGGTTTAAGGTGAATTTGGTGCAAAGATTTAAAAGTTCATGGGTGTGCGAGTTTTCATCTGAGCTGCCTCCTGGTGTTATCTCTGCTACTACATTATTTGCTATATTCCTCCATTTTAGGTGCCTTAGGTTGAAGTCCCCCAGGAGCAAGATGTTGGGGGCAGGAGCTGGAAGGTTTTCCAGACAGTGGTCAATTTTCAGAAGCTGTTCCTGGAATTGTTGGGACGTTGCATCCGGAGGCTTGTATACAACCACGATGACCAGGTTTTGATTCTCGATCTTTACTGCTAAAACTTCAACTACATCATTTGAGGCATTTAGTAGTTCTGAGCATATAAGTGACTCTGTGATATACAGGCCAACCCCCCCTCCCCCATTTTGCCTCTGTATAGGCTGTAGCCAGGGATCCATATTTCATTGTCCAAGTGATCCTTTATGTGGGTCTCTGTGAAAGCCGCAAACATTGCATTTGACTCTGTAAGCAGTCCACGGATGTAAGGTATCTTGTTGTTTGTTGCTGGCTTTAGACCATGTATATTTGCAAAAATGAATGTCGTTGGATTGGTGGTATTGGTGGTATGGGGGGGTCTTTTTTTCTTGGCACTAATATCTGTTGTTCTGGAGTGGAGGCCATTGACTGTGGTTCCACTCCAGAAATGATTGCAGTTGGTGTACGATTTCTGTCATTTCCTGCCAGCTTTTTTTCCTTCCATGCGCTAAAAAACCTCTCTCTCTGGAGTGGCTTTAGCTACCCAGGTTTTCCCATGGTCTGGATGTTCTGTGTCGTCTTGTACCCTTCAGGTGGTGTGCCTGGCAATATAGGTTATAGCACTGTCTTTCCTGATCTGATGAGAGACACATTTCAGGGTGGAAAAGCTTACAGAAAGGGAGGTTGCATTTTTCTGTTGTCATATGGGCACGGCATTTTCTGGGGTGGTCAAAGTTGCATGTCCCATCTGTTTTCCCAGAAATTCCATGCCAGCAGATACCAAATGCATAATATTTGCATAGGCCTGGTTTGTGTTTGCCTTGTTTTTTTTTGTGACTGTGTTCCCTAATGTATTCCCTATTGGTGCGTGTTTTCCTGTCTCATTTCTATCTTCAGCACTAGTGCTAACATCCCCTTTTGTTTCATCTCCAACACTAGCACCTTCAGGAGCACTGTCCACCAGGACAACACTAGCACCCTCAGGAGCACTGTCTTCTAGGACAACACTAGCACCCTCAGGAGCACTGTCCTCCAGGACAACACTAGCACCCTCAGGAGAACTATCCTCCAGGACAACACTACCACCCTCAGGAGCACTGTTTTCTAAGACAACACTAGCTCCCTCAGGAGCACTGTCCTCCAGTACAACACTAGCACCCTCAGGAGAACTATCCTCCAGGACAACACTAGCACCCTCAGGAGCGCTGTCGTTCAAGACGGCCCCTTCCAAACCACCCATCTTATTTTCCCAGCTGTCATACCATGTTGACATGTCTTTTAAGAAGGATCTTTTATTGGTGTTCTTGTCTTTTATTATAGATGCAATTCCCTCATACAGGTGTATCTCGTTTGGGCAGACCCAAAAACATCTCTCTGAGTTTATGTCAAGTGTGGTCACTGGATGAAAATCCCTGCATATACCATGGTACCATTGACCACAGAGATTGCAAGCAATCCAGGCCTGTTTTCGTCCCTTACCCTTTCTACAGACTACACAGATCTTCATGGTGGTGGACATCTTACAACACTTGACCACTCTCCTAGCTAGCTAGTCTATAATTTCTCGAAGTATTTAGTTGTTTTTAACAGTTTCCAACGAATCCGTTTGAATCCGGTCCTTTGTTCACTTATTTCTTGGACAAATCTGGTTTATGCTCACTGTATATGTATATATCTGTTGATGTATAAAAAAAAATGTTCAATTCGAACCAACTATGATATATATGTCTAGTATTAAGTAGTTAAGCATTACGTTTAGTCTGCCTGAAATGCCTCGGCATGATAGTGATTTTCTTCGTACTTAGCAAATCAATATTGTAATCACACATTGTAAACTATGCATGGAAATAATATCCTTAATCCTATATAACTGTATTTGTGTATACCTGAATAAACTTACGTCACACCCAATTCAAAGCACGATACACCCGTGTTTATCGGGAATTCAAAGCATCTCCGAAACATGTCAATCTCCTTACCACGCCACAGTCAAACTACGTCACATCCTCCTACACCACGCACACCGTCCCTAAACTACGTCACATCCTCCTTACACCACGCCACACCGTCCTAAACTACGTCACATCCTCCTTACACCACGCCACACCGTCCCTAAACTACGTCACATCCTCCTTACACCACGCCACACCGTCCCTAAACTACGTCACATCCTCCTTACACCACGCCACACCGTCCCTAAACTACGTCACATCCTCCTTACACCACGCCACACCGTCCCTAAACTACGTCACATCCTCCTTACACCACGCCACACCGTCCCTAAACTACGTCACATCCTCCTTACACCACGCACACCGTCCCTAAACTACGTCACATCCTCCTACACCACGCCACACCGTCCTAAACTACGTCACATCCTCCTTACACCACGCCACACCGTCCTAAACTACGTCACATCCTCCTTACACCACGCACACCGTCCCTAAACTACGTCACATCCTCCTTACACCACGCCACACCGTCCCTAAACTACGTCACATCCTCCTTACACCACGCCACACCGTCCCTAAACTACGTCACATCCTCCTTACACCACGCCACCGTCCTAACTACGTCACATCTCCTTACACCACGCCACACCGTCCCTAAACTACGTCACATCCTCCTTACACCACGCCACACCGTCCCTAACCTACGTCACATCCTCCTTACACCAGCCACACCGTCCTAAACTACGTCACATCCTCCTTACACCACGCCACACCGTCCCTAACTACGTCACATCCTCCTTACACCACGCCACACCGTCCCTAAACTACGTCACATCCTCCTTACACCACGCCACACCGTCCTAAACTACGTCACATCCTCCTTACACCACGCCACACCGTCCCTAAACTACGTCACATCCTCCTACACCACGCCACACCGTCCCTAAACTACGTCACATCCTCCTTACACCACGCCACACCGTCCTAACCTACGTCACATCCTCCTTACACCACGCCACACGTCCCTAAACTCGTCACATCTCTACACACGCCACCCGTCCTAAACCGTCACATCCTCTACACACGCCACACCGTCCCTAACCGTCACGTCATCATACCACGCCACACGTCCTAAACTACGTCACATCTACCCACGCCACACCGTCCTAACCTACGTCACATCCTCCTTACACCATGCCACACCGTCCTAAACTACGTCACATCCTTCCTTACACCACGCTACACCGTCCCTAAACTACGTCACATCCTTCCTTACACTACGCCACACCGTCCTAAACTACGTCACATCCTTCCTTACACCACGCCACACCGTCCCTAAATTACGTCACATCCTCCTACACCACGCCACACGTCCCTAAACTACGTCACATCCTTCCTTACACCACGCCACACCGTCCCTAAACTACGTCACATCCTTCCTTACACCACGCCACACCGTCCCTAAACTACGTCACATCCTTCCTTACACCACGCCACGCTTTCCTTAACGCAACTCCCTCCCAACATTTACCACACCACACCCTAAGCCACACCTTCCCTAAACCACGTCACACCCTCCCTAAACCATGCCACACTTTCCCTAAACCACGTCACACCCTCCCTAAACCACTCCACACCCTCCCTAAACCACGTCACACCCTCCCTAAACCACGTCACACCCTCCCAAAACCACGTCACACCCTCCCTAAACCACGTCACACCCTCCCTAAACCACTCCACACCCTCCCTAAACCACTCCACACCCTCCCAAAACCACTCCACACCCTCCCTAAACCACTCCACACCCTCCCTAAACCACTCCACACCCTCCCTAAACCACTCCACACCCTCCCAAAACCACTCCACACCCTCCCAAAACCACTCCACACCCTCCCTAAACCACTCCACACCCTCCCTAAACCACTCCACACCCTCCCTAAACCACTCCACACCCTCCCTAAACCACTCCACACCCTCCCTAAACCACTCCACACCCTCCCTAAACCACTCCACACCCTCCCTAAACCACTCCACACCCTCTTAAACTCTCCAAACTATAAATCTTCTCTAAGCTTCTTAAAAGTAGCGAACAAATCCATAGAAGTTTTAGAACTCCTTGAGAGAGAGAGAGAGAGAGAGAGAGAGAGAGAGAGAGAGAAGAGAGAGAGAGAGAGAACATGATTTAACAGTTACTGTGTCATACAACACAAGGAGTGGTGGTTAAAAAGGCTGTTAGTTTGGACTTGTATAAAATTTATTCTAATTTCTCCTCTAAGATCAGTTGAAAACAATTATATATATATATATATATATATTTTTTTTTTTTTTATTAACACATCGGCCGATTCCAACCAAGGCAGGGTGGCCCGAAAAGAAAAACTTTCATCATCATTCACTCCATCACTGTCTTGCCAGAAGGGTGCTTTACACTACAGTTATAAAACTGCAACATTTACACCCCTCCTTCAGAGTGCCGGCACTGTCTTCCATCTCCAGAACTCAAGTCCGGCCTGCCAGTTTCCTGAATCCTTCATAAATGTTACTTTGCTCACACTCCAACAGCACGTCAAGTATTAAAAACCATATGCCTCCATTCACTCTATCAAATACGCTCACACATGCTTGCTGGAAATCAAGCCCCTCGCACACAAAACTTCCTTTACCCCTCCCTCCAACCTTTCCTAGGCCGACCCCTACCCGCCTTCCCTCCACTACAGATTTATACACTCTCGAAGTCACTCTGTCTCGTTCCATTCTCTCTACATGTCCAAACCACCTCAACAACCCCTCCTCAGCTCTCTGGACAATCGTTTTGGTAATCCCGCACCTCCTCCTAATTTCCAAACTCCGAATTCTCTGCATTATATTCACACCACACATTGACCTCAGACATGACATCTCCACTGCCTCCAGCCTTCTCCTCGTTGCAACATTCATCACCCATGCTTCACACCCATATAAGAGCGTTGGTATAACTATACTCTCATACATTCCCTCTTTACTTCCATGGACAAGGTTCTTTGTCTCCACAGACTCCGAAGTGCTCCACTCACCCTTTTCCCTCATCAATTCTATGATTCACCTCATCCTTCATAGACCCATCCGCCGACATGTCCACTCCCAAATATCTGAATACATTCACCTCCTCCATACTCTCTCCCTCCAATCTGATATCAATCTTTCGTCACCTATTCTTTTGTTATCCTCATCACCTTACTCTTTCCTATATTCACTTTCAATTTTCTTCTTTTACACACCCTACCAAATTCATCCACCAACCTCTGCAGCTTCTCTTCAGAATCTCCCAAAAGCACAGTGTCATCAGCAAAAAGCAACTGTGACAACTCCCACTTTGTATTTGCTTCTTTATCTTTTAGCCCAACACCTCTTGCCAAGACCCTCGCATTCACTTCTCTTACAACCCCATCTATAAATATATTGAACAACCACGGTGACATCACACATCCTTGTCTAAGGCCCACTTTTACTGGGAAATAGTCCCCTTCCCTCCTACACACTCTAACCTGAGCCTCACTATCCTCATAAAACTCTTCACTGCTTTCAGTAACCTTCCTCCTATTCCATACACCTGCAACATCTGCCACATTGCCCCCTATCTACCCTATCATACGCCTTTTCCAAATCCATAAATGCCACAAAAACATCTTTACCCTTATCCAAATACTGTTCACCTATATGTTTCACTGTAAACACTTGGTCTACACACCCCTACCTTTCCTAAAGCCCCTTGTTCATCTGCTATCCTGCTTTCTGTTTTACTCTTAATTCTTTCAATAATAACTCTACCATACACTTTACCAGGTACACTCAACAGACTTATTCCCTATAATTTTTGCACTCTCTTTTGTCCCCTTTGCCTTTATACAAAGGAACAATACACGCTCTCTGCCAATCCTAGGTACCTTACCCTCTTCCATACATTTATTAAATAATAGCACCAACCACTCCAAAATTATATCCCCACCTGCTTTTAACATTTCTATCTTTATCCCATCAATCCCAGCTGCCTTACCCCCTTTCATTCTACCCACTGCCTCACGAACTTCCCCTACACCCACAACTGGCTCTTTCACACTCCTACAAGATGTTATTCCTCCTTGCCCTACACACGAAATCACAGCTTCCCTGTCTTCATCAACATTTAACAAATCCTCAAAATATTCTCTCCATCTTCCCGATACCTCTAACTCTCCATTTAATAACTCTCCTCTCCTATTTTTAACTGTCAAATCCATTTGTTCTCTAGGCTTCCTCAACTTATTAATCTCATTCCAAAACTTTTTCTTATTTTCAACAAAATTTGCTGATAACATCTCACCCACTCTCTCATCTGTTCTTTTTACATTGCTTCACCACTCTTTTAACCTCTCTTTTTCTCTCCATATACTCTTCCCTCCTTGCATCACTTCTACTTTGTAAAAACCTCTCATATGCTAACTTTTCTCCTTACTACTCTCTTTACATCATCATTCCACCAATCGCTCCTCTTCCCTCCCACCCACTCGCCTGTAACCACAAACTTCTGCTGAACACTCTAACACTACATTTTTAAATCTACCCCATACATTTTCGACCCCATTGCCTACACTCTCACTAGCCCATCTATCCTCCAATAGTTGTTTATATCTTACCCTAACTGCCTCCTCTTTTAGTTTATAAACCTTCACCTCTCTTTTACTTACTGATTCTATTTTCCTTGTATCCCATCTACCTTTTACTCCCACTGTAGCTATAACTAAAAAGTGATCTGATATATCTGTAGCCCTCTATAAACATGTACATCCTGAAGTCTACTCAACAGTCTTTTATCTATCAATACATAGTCCAACAAACTACTGTCATTACGCCCTACATCATATCTTGTATACTTATTTATCCTCTTTTTCTTAAAATATGTATTACCTATAACTAAACCCCTTTCTATACAAAGTTCAATCAAAGGGCTCCCATTATCATTTACACCTGGCACCCCAAACTTACCTACTACACCCTCTCTGCATGTTTCTCCCACTTTAGCATTTAGGTCCCCTACCACAATTACTCTCTCATTTGGTTCAAAAGTTCCTATACATTCGCTTAACATCTCCCAAAATCTCTCTCTCTCCTCTACACTCCTCTCTTCTCCAGGTGCATACACGCTTATTATGACCCACTTTTCGCATCCGACCCTTATATATATATATATATATATATATATATATATATATATATATATATATATATATATATATATATATATATATATATATATATATAATGTATATATATATATATATATATATATATATATATATATATATATATATATATATATATATATATATATATATATATATATATATATATATAATTTGCATATATTTCGCGCAGTCCTATATGAAAGTAAATATCAGAGTACACTGTAACATATAACAAAGAGAATTAAAGTTACAATTACATTCACGTTTATTATTCATATTCACGACGATTATATTTTCATTCATTATTTATACTGCAGTTCACTGTCGATGCAATGTAATGGAAAAATAAAACGAATTTCCATTATTTACGCAGAATTATTGTGACCCGACGTTTGATATATGTTGTTGTTGTTGTTGTTGTTTGAGAATTATTCTGTTGAACTATGTAAATAATTGCTTGGAAGTATGTGAGTGTATATGAATGTATGTAAGTATTTATGTGTATATAAGAATGTGTGTGTATGGAGGATTAGTATTGTTCTTTGTATGCAAGACTCGCTTTGTGTATATTCTGTGGTGTGTATTTGTCTGTCTTGACGTGTATGCACTGAGATCAGTAGTGTATATTCACTAGGAATAATGTATATAAAGAATGAAAGGTCACCTGGCGTCCCTCAACGTCCCATCATTTCCTTCAGAGGTTGAGTCTCTTATCCTCATGCCTCCTGTCTGGCCAAAACTCTCACTGCTTTTCTTGGATCTTTTTCTCCCGCTCCCACCGTCACTCTCAAGACTTCATCGAAGGTGTTCGGCCACATCCGACTTGTAAGATGCTAAAGTCTTGACGCTGAGTTCCTCTTCACCCACGTCCTTCATGGTGATATTCTCAGTTTTCTTAGATTGAAGGTGAGGGGAAATTCTATTTCATCTCCCTATACCCACTGATGTCTTTCTTGATCTTATTTCCCCTCTGTGTACACGCCCAATC
>WNWK01018820.1:0-7500 GCA_009830355.1 Cherax destructor | reverse complement strand
CTGGAGACTTCAGTAGTGTCAGTCTGAGCTGGGAGACTTCAGTAGTGTCAGCCTAGCTAGCTGGAGACTTCAGTAGTGTCAGTCTGAGCTGGCAGACTTCAGTAGTGTCAGTCTGAGCTGGAGACTTCAGTAGTGTCAGCCTGAGCTGGGAGACTTCAGTAGTGTCAGCCTAAGCTGGGAGACTTCAGTAGTGTCAGTCTGAGCTGGCAGACTTCAGTAGTGTCAGTCTGAGCTGGGAGACTTCAGTAGTGTCAGCTTAAGCTGGGAGACTTCAGTAGTGTCAGTCTGAGCTGGGAGACTTCAGTAGTGTTAGTCTGAGCTGGGAGACTTCAGTAGTCGTTAGAGCTGGAGACTTCAGTAGTGTAGTCTAGCTGAGACTTCAGTAGTGTCAGTCTAGCTGGGAGACTTCAGTAGTGTTAGTCTGAGCTGGAGACTTCAGTAGTGTCAGCTGAGCTGAGAGACTTCAGTAGTGTTAGTCTGAGCTGGAGACTTCAGTAGTGTTAGTCTGAGCTGAGAGACTTCAGTAGTGTCAGCCTGAGTTAGAGACTTCAGTAGTGTTAGTCTGAGCTGGGAGACTTCAGTAGTGTTAGTCTGAGCTGGGAGACTTCAGTAGTGTTAGTCTGAGCTGGGAGAGTTCAGTAGTGTCAGCCTAAGCTGGGAGACTTCAGTAGTGTCAGTCTGAGCTGGGAGACTTCAGTAGTGTCAGTCTGAGCTGGGAGACTTCAGTAGTGTCAGTCTGAGCTGGGAGACTTATATGGTCAACGAGGTTATCGTCAAGTATTCCATTAAAGGTTCATCAACTAGGGCAGCTTCAAAGGTTACCTTCCAGCAGAACTGTAGTTACTATCACTTGGGAACTACCACCTCCCAGTATGATCTATATCATAACACAAGAAAAATTGAATTTGTACGAGGATAACTTTAACATTAAACAAGGGCATAAAAATTACACATACACACACACACACATAAACACACACACACATACACACACACACACACACAAAGAAATTAGAGAAAGTGCAAAGGTTTGCAAGAAGACTAGTCCCGGAGCTAAGGGGTATGTCCTACGAGGAGAGGTTAAGGGATATCGACCTGACGACACTGGAGGACAGGAGGGATAGGGGGGACATGATAACGTGTAACCACAATTAGGTGAGTACACACACAAACATACACATACACACACACATGCAACTAAAGTCGGATATACATACGTACAATTGTTGCCACTCAGAAGCTATTGTATTTACAATCGAAAAGTCGTGAGGGGAGGTGGTATTTAGGGAAGGTGGAAAGGAGGGAGAAGGGGGTGGAATGGAGGGGGCGAAGGGGGAGTGGTTAAAGAAGGGAGTTTTGAAGTGGGAAGGATTTGAATGGAGAGGGTAAAGGGGAAGAGGTTGCGGCCGGCTTAGGGAGGGATGGGGTTAGGCTACGAAGGGAAGGGAGGAATGGAGGAGAGATGTAGGGAAGAGGTGGCTGGAGTTCAAGGGAAGGGGAGGGAAGGGCAAGGGAAGGGGGAGGGAAGGGCTAGGGAAGGGGAGGAGGAGGGGAAGTAGATTTCCAGGCTGACAAGTCTTTTGACACACTTGCCACGTGCGCACGCGCCCACACGAGCGCTTCTTTTGTCCACTCTTACACCTGCCACTGTCACTGTCTGTGTTTATGTCCTGTTGCCACTGTCACTGTCTGTGTTTAGTCCTGTTGCACTGTCTGTCTGTGTTTATGTCCTGTCCACTGTCACTGTCTGTGTTTATGTCCTGTTGCCACTGTCACTGTCTGTGTTTATGTCCTGTTGCCACTGTCACTGTCTGTGTTTATGTCCTGTTGCCACTGTCACTGTCTGTGTTTATGTCCTGTTGCCACTGTCACTGTCTGTGTTTATGTCCTGTTGCCACTGTCACTGTCTGTGTTTATGTCCTGTTGCCACTGTCTATGTTTATGTCCTGTTGCCACTGTCACTGTCTGTGTTTATGTCCTGTTCCCACTGTCACTGTCTGTGTTTATGTCCTGTTGCCACTGTCACTGTCTGTGTTTATGTCCTGTTCCCACTGTCACTGTCTGTGTTTATGTCCTGTTCCCACTGTCACTGTCTGTGTTTATGACCTGTTCCTCTGTCACTGTCTGTATTTATGTCCTGTTGCCACTGTCACTGTCTGTGTTTATGTCCTGTTGCCACTGTCACTGTCTGTGTTTATGTCCTGTTGCCACTGTCACTGTCTGTGTTTATGTCCTGTTGCCACTGTCACTGTCTGTGTTTATGTCCTGTTGCCGCTGTCACTGTCTGTGTTTATGTCCTGTTGCCACTGTCACTGTCTGTGTTTATGTCCTGTTGCCACTGTCACTGTCTGTGTTTATGTCCTGTTGCCACTGTCACTGTCTGTGTTTATGTCCTGTTCTCACTGTCACTGTCTGTGTTTATGTCCTGTTCCCACTGTCACTGTATGTGTTTATGTCCTGTTGCCACTGTCACTGTCTGTGTTTATGTCCTGTTCTCACTGTCACTGTCTGTGTTTATGCCCTGTTCCCACTGTCACTGTCTGTGTTTAAGTCCCGTTCTCACTGTCACTGTCTGTGTTTATGTCCTGTTCTCACTGTCACTGTCTGTGTTTATGCCCTGTTCCCACTGTTACTGTCTGTGTTTATGTCCTGTTCTCACTGTCACTGTCTGTGTTTATGTCCTGTTGCCACTGTCACTGTCTGTGCAAATAATCTTCATAAAATATCTACACAATTTATATTTGTATATAAAAATAAAATAAAATTTAAAATGTGTGTGTGTGGGGGAGCTAGGAAGGCTTCCAGTCTCTGCACTGAGAACATTCAAAGGGCTTCCAGGGTTTCCCATTGTAACTTTGGAAACTACTCAAAGCTCAACCCCGAACTTACCTACTCGTGTACACCCCCCCCACACACCCATGGGTCCTGAGAGAGGAAGCAGAGGAGCTATGTGTTCCACTAACAACAATCTTCAACACATCTATCGAAACAGGGCAACTACCTGAGGTATGGAAGACAGCAAATTTAGTCCCAATTTTAAAAGGAGACAGACATGAAGCATTAAACTACAGACCAGTGTCACTGAGATGTATAGTATGCAAGGTCATGGAGAAGATTATCAGGAGAAGAGTGGTGGAGAACCTAGAAATTAACGAGCTTATCAACGACAGCCAGCATGGGTCCAGGGACCTGAAATCCTGTGTCACAAACCTGCTGGAGTTCTATGACAGTGTGACAGCAGTAAAACAAGAGAGAGAGGGTGGGTAGACTGCCTTTTCTTGGACTGTAAGAAGGCGTTTGACGCAGTTCCACACAGACAACACCGAGTCATGGTACGTGGCGAGGTGTCAGAGTGAGCACCTGTAACGAGCAGGGTTCCACAGGGGTCAGTTCTAGGACCGGTGCTGTTTCTGGTGTATGTGAACGACATGTCGGAAAGAATAGACCGAGAAGTGTCCCTGTTTGCAGATGATGTGAAGTTGATGAGAAGAATTCAATCGAACGAGAACCAGGCAGAACTTCAAAGGGATCTGGACAGGCTGCATGCCTGGTCCAGCAACTGGCTCCTGGAGTTCAACCCCACCAAATGCAAAGTCATGAAGATTGGGGAAGGGCAAAGAAGACCGCAGGGGGGGAGGGGCAGAGACTACAAACCTCACTCAAGAAAAAGAATCTTGGGGTGAGTATAACACATCTCCGGAGGCGCACATCAACTAAATAACTGCTGCAGCATATGGGCGCCTAGCAAACCTAAGAACAGCATTCCGACATATTAATAAGGAATCTTTCAGGACCCTGTACACTGTGTACGTTAGGCCCATATTGGAGTATGCAGCACCAATTTAGAACCCACACCTAGCCAAGCATGTAAGGAAACTAGAGAAAGTGCAATGATTCGCAACAAGACTAGTCCCGAAGCTAAGGGGTATGTCCTACGAATAGAGGTTAAGAAAGTAATTTTTCAGTCACAGAGTTGTCAGGAAGTGGAATAGTCTGGGAAGTAATGTAGTGCAGGCAGGGTCCATACATAGCTTTAAGAAGAGGTATGATAAAGCTCATGGAGCAGGAAGAGTGATCTAGTAGCAGCCAGTGATGAGGCGGGGCCAGGAGCTGTGAATCGACCCCTGCAACCACAACTAGGTGAGTACAACTAGGTGAGTACACCTAGAAAGACACAAGCTTATAAACGACAACCTGCACGGTTTCAGGAAAGGAAAATCCTGTGTCACAAACCTACTGGAGTTTTATAACAAGGTAATGGAAGTACGACACGAGAGAGAGGGGTGGATAGATTTAATTTTCTTGGACTGCAAGAAGGCCTTTGAAACAGTTCCTCTCAAGAGGTTAATGCAAAAGCTAGAGGATCAGGCACGCGTAGCAGGAAAGGCACTTCAATGGATCAGAGAATACCTGATAGGAGGCAACAACGAGTCATGGTACGTGACGAGGTGTCACAGTGGGCGTCTGTGACAGGCGGGTTTCCACAGGGATCAGTCCTAGGACCTGTGCTGTTTTTGGTATATGTGAATGCCATGACGGAAGGGACAGACTCAGAAGTGACCCTGTTTGCAGATGATGTGAATTTAATAGAGAGAATTAAATCGGACGAGGACCAGGCAGAACTACAAAGGGATCTGGACAGGCTGCAGGCCTGGTCAAGAAACTGGCTCCTGGAGTTAAACCCCATCAAGTGCAAAGTCATGAAGATTTGGGAAGGGCAAAGAAGAACGCAGACAGAGCATAGTTTAGGTGGCCAAAGACTGCAAATCTCACTCAATGAAAAGATCTTGGGGTGAGTATAATACCGAGCACATCTCCTGAGGCGCACATTAACCAGATATCTGCTGCAGCATATGGGCGTCTGGCAAACCAGTGCTGCATACTGGAGTATGCAGCACCAGTTGGAATCCACACCTGGTCAAGCAAGTCAATAAATTAGAGAAAGTACAAAGATTTGCAACAAGGCTAGTCCCAGAAGGTAAGGGGATTGTCCTACGAAGAAGGTTAAGGAAATCGACCTGACGACACTGGAGGACAGGAGGGTCAGGAGAGACATGATAACGACATATAAAATACTGCGAGGAATTGACAAGATGGGACACAGAAACAAGGGGTCACAGTTGGAAGCTGAAGACTCCTATGAATCAAGGGATGTTAGGAAGTATTTCTTCAGTCATAGAGTGGTCAGGAAGTGGAATGAGCTTAGAAAGTGACGTAGTGGAGGCAGGAACTATACATAGTTTTAAGACGAGGTTTGGTAAAGTTCATGGAGCAGGGAGAGAGGACCTAGTTGCGATCAGTGGAGGCGGGGCAGGAGCTGTGACTCAACCCTGCAACCACAATAGGTGAGTACAAGTAGGCGAGTATACACACATACACACTCACACACACACACAAACACACACACTCACAGCTTTGAATCGACCCATGCAACCACAAGTAGGTGAGTACACACACACACACACACACACACACACACACACACACACACACATGGCCAGGAGCTATGAATCGACCCCTGCAACCACAACTAGGTGAGTACACACACTCACACACACACACACACACACACACACACACACACACACACACACACACACACACACTACGAGGGCTTCAAAACCACTTCCGCACCTGAGCTGTCTGTCTCTCAACTGACGGAGGATCAAGCCTCCACCATTTCTCGTTCTGAATGACCCACAAGGGTTTACGCTCTTATAAATATTCAGTAGTACTGTAGTGTCATCTCTTAGATTTGGCTTTCTGAATTACTTCTGTGTGAGGTATGTTAAAGAGGGCGACGGCTTGGTCTGGACTCAGACCTCTTGGTAATATTAGCACTAAGTGGTCTTACGTGGCTTTTTATTGTCCTCAGTGGCCGGAAGTAAGATACTTCCGGCTCTGAAGAATAAGTATTCCCCTCCACCAATGTTGTCAAGATATCGGGACAACTGTGTGAGCACTGGCTCGTAGTCAATTAGTTATCCCTTCCCTCATCTGTATATCTCTTTCTTGGGATCTCTCTCTCTCTCTCTCTCTCTCTCTCTCTCTCTCTCTCCCTCTCTCTCTCTCTCTCTCTCTCTCTCTCTCTCTCCGCTGCAGCTCTGTGTTGTGATTATCATCATGTGAGGTTGAGGTCAGTTTCCTCGGGATCAAAGATTACCTGACCAGGACCTGCTGGAGAAGGCATCAACATCGACCATGTAAACACGAGAATCACTTTCATAACAACGATAACCCACAGAGACACAACACAGCCTCCACACTCAACAGTGAGCAAGCCAATAAAACATAAACCCTGTTGATACTCACCTGATTTCATTTACCTGTTGGTTTCAGCTATTTGCACTTACAACAGCAGAGATATGCTGGTGGTGTCCCGTCTTCAGTGCCTCGTAATTATTTCTTTATACAGTTTTATAAAAAGATATAGTCGATAAATCTTACTTGTTCATCTGTCATTTATTGCCTTGTGACAAATTTCTCGGATTTGTGGGGAGACATCTGATGTTCCTTTGAAATTGAGTGAGATTACCTTCCGGGCCCCCGCTGGGCCGCGGGGCCGTGCTCGGCACGCAAAGTCCGTGCTCGGTCACTGCGGGGCCGGGTCGGTTGGAGTGTCCGTGCTGGTCACGCAGTGTCCGTGCTGGGCCGAGGTCCGTGCCGGCACGGGTGTCCTGCTGGGCCGCAGTGTCTGGGGTCGGGGAGGTCCCTGCTGGGTCCCGGGGGTGTCCGTGCTGGGGCCAAAAGTGTCCCTGGGTCCGCAGTGCCCGGGGGCAGGTCCGTGTGGGGCACAGCGTGTCCGTGTGGAACAGTGTTCCAGACTATGGATCGAACCTTCTCCCGGTGAGGACGCCACCTCGAAACTACGTCTTCAAGAGTGATGAACTAATTAAACGTTTTACATCTCCCTGCTCCGCCCTCCTCTGTATTTGACTGAAGAAGCCTCGTGTGGCGACACGTTTCGGAATTGATACCTAACTGTTGCACTAGTGTCTTACTTAACAAATCACTCCCAAGGCACACAACTAGGGTCCCCAGTGGAGACAATTCTTTGAGACTAACTCTGATACATTTTTTTATAAGAATGAAAGGGAAACACACCCCGCCTGGTCATGTCTTGGCTGAGGTAGTCAAACTCCTGTCTATAGGCCCGGGGGCTCGGGCCTTCACCTCTCTGACCGTCACTCTGGTGGCAGTTAGCCCTCCTTATCCGGCCTTTGGGGTATCACCACCAAAGGGACCGGTGCCTGTTTCCCGAGGCACCTTCAAGCCAGGGCCACAGGGGACCTGTCACCCCCCAGAGGTGCAATGGGTGCCTGGCTTCCGGGCACCTTCGCCAAGGCCCCGAGTGTGACCTGTCACCCTTGAGAGGGGCAATGGGTCCTGGGTTTTTCTTCCCAGTTGAGGATCAAGCAAGTAACTAAAACAATTAAAAAAAAGTGGAGGTCTCAGCAATGATGCCCAAAAAAAACGAAGTGTAAGATGAATCTCCTGGAT